>VZRW01003604.1:109839-128528 GCA_013398125.1 Aegotheles bennettii
TTTTTTTTAACACACAAGGACAGTGACTCTACTACTTCCCTGGGCAGCCTGTTCCAATGCCTGACCACCCTTTCTGTAAAAAAATTTTTCCTAATATTCAGCCTGAACTTTCTGTGGTGCAACTTGAGGCCATTCCCTCTTGTCCTCTTGCTCGTCACTTGGGAGAAGAGACTGGCCACCCCCTCACTCCAACCTCCTTTCAGGTAGTTGTAGAGAGCAATAAGGTCTCCCCCTTCATCACTATGTTTCCCCCTACATCCAAAGAAGGATAGAAATTCTCCTTAGACCTCCTTTTGTTGATAACATATTTATAGATGCATTTTTATTGACTTTTATGGCAATAGCCAGATTAAGTTCTAGATGGATTTTGGTCTTTCTAAGTTTCTCCCTGGATAGCCTAATGATATCCCCCTGAGTTGCCTGCCCCTTCTTCCAAGGGCCATACACTCTTTGTTTCCTGAGTTCCAGCCAAAACCCTCTATTCAGCCAGGCCAGTCTTTTTCACTGCCGGCTCATCTTTTGGCACATGGGCTCAGCCTGCTTCTGTGTTTTTAAGTTTTCCTTCTTAAAGAGTACCCAGCCTTTCTGGACTCCTTTGCCCTTCAGGACTGCCTTCCAAGGGACTTTGTCAACTAGTCTCTGAAACAGGCCAAAGTTTGACCTCCAGAAGTCTAAGGAGGCAGTTCTGTTGACTCTCCTCCTTGCTTCTTCAAGAATTAAAAACTCTATCATTTCATGATCACTACACCTAAGGCAGCCTCCAACCTTCACATCATCCACAAGTCCTTCTCTGTTCACAAGCAGCAGGTCTAGCGAGGCACCTTCCCTAGTTGGTTCCCTCACCAGCTGTGTTAGGAAGTCATCTTCCACACCCCCCAGGGACTTTCTAGACTGTTTCCTCTTTGCTTGTATTCTATTTCTAGCAGACAACTGGTAAGCTGAAGTATTCCACCAGAACAACAGCTAGTGATAATGAGACTTCTCCCAGCTGCTTATAGAATAACTCGTGCCGCTATTGACACTGGTTTGTACCCATCCATCCCTGGTAAAAGGACTAGAAGGAGACAGAGGTATATGGGGATATGGTTCTTCAACTTCCATTTCTGTTTCTCTTTAGGACACAAGTACAAGTTGGCCCTTGTAGGGTGATGTAGTATGTCAAAAAAATGTTGAATTCAAAAACACATACTGAAAATATCATTCTGTACAACTAAGATGCATTTTTTACCCTCAATCATATGTAGTATCTGACAAATTTAATATCAAAGAATTTAGTATCTGATGATTTAAGAAAAAAATGAATTTGTCACATCTCTACTTTGTATACCATATTTAAACAGAAGCTGTGCAAAACCTTGCCCTTTTCACTTTCCTATCTCTCCTCAGTATTCCTCTGTTTCTCAGGAGTTTTGGAAGTTCTCCCTGTACGGTTTTTTAATTTTAAATAAACCAGCAAATCTTTGATTAAATAAGCAATGATTTAATACAAGGAGAAAGAATTAGACTGTTTAAAAACAATAAATCAACACCCCAAAATGCAAGTATGTTTTATGAATTAATATCCAGGATATGTTAATTGATGTACTCTCTTGTGGATTTCAAGAACATGCAGATTATTCTATCTAAAATGAAAGCATGTGTCATTATCTCCAAGAGTTCCCAGAAGCCCAGTAACAGTGCTAAATGACAGCAGAGTGTGAATGTGAAGCAGCTGTGAATAGCTGTTTAATACTATTACTCTAGGTGAACAACGTAACAAAAATATCTTGACTCAGGAAATGTCCATTGCATTTTCTGGTTATTTTTCTGAGTCATTAAAAATAATAGTAATAAAAACCCAAACCCATTCACCTCTCCTTGCATCCTGGCATTGCATGGCCTTTGTTCATGTAACAGAAATAATTCATCTTGCTTTTTTATGTCTTGCTGACACAAAAATGTATGCATGCTGCATTAGTAAACCAGTTGTCTCACCTGGCTGGACTTTAAGACAGAATTTACTTGTAGCCAAGGGAAAATATTTCACATCAAAGGAGAAGACCTGTCCACCTGGCTGTGTGTAAAATATATGCTGGGATACATGCAACTTCTGAGACTGCCTAGCTGACTTTTCTTTGTGCTGCTGTGTTATACTTGTACTGTCTAACAAAGTACTGGAAACCTTCCTAAGGTCAAACAAGTTTCTTGTAAGGCAGGAAGGAGTAAGCTTAGCTTTGCCAAATGCTTCTTTCTGAACTGGTTCTCAAAGACATTATCTTTCTACCTGAAAGCTACCTTTTGTTGACTGCTTTATGTCCCTTACATGCTGTTGGTGGTTGTGCTCAGTGCAACATGGTGACAGGACTGGGATGGAGCTCACCAGGGAACTGAGGAAGGGCCAAGGTGTTTGTATGGAGATACGAATCATCCCTCAAAGTGGAACTGTAGGAAGAGTGAGTGGCTGGGTGAGGGTGGTACCATGTTGCTTAACGCATAAGGTGTACTTGCCCTCCATTTCCAGAGGTATATATTGCTTTAAGTACCAGTGAGAAAACACTAAAAATGTTTCAGATATGGATAAATTAATGTTTTGGGAGATATATTAATGATGAATAAAGAAGCAACATTTTTCCTTTGACCACCAAATTTTACTTCTACTTGTTTGGGAAGAGTCACCCTTCGCCTACTTACAGAGTTTCTGCTCTGAAGTTTGTATCAGTCTTTATGAGCTGACTTGTGTGTCCTCTTCATTTCATGTAGCACAGAAAAATGAAATGAAGAACAAGATAATTTTTTCTTTCGCATTAAGTGCACTAAAAGGAAGTTAGGAGACAGACTCTACATACTGATCAGTAAATGTTTCTTCAAGACATTTTATGGCAAGATAACATGGAGGAATAAATGAAGATCCAAGCATGTCTTTTCCCTTGTTTTAATAGAAAGTTGAAGTTGTATTAATCTATTAGCACTGACAGATGGGTGAGCATTTTCCCACATGTAAGGACTTGGACAGTTGCTTCTGGTTTTAGATGGCTCTGAAAGCATTGAATGCATTTCTGTGCTGTTTTGTGGTTGTTGCCCCACTGCTCTGCGATGTGGTGTTTAGAAACTAGTATGGTCCTGCTGAGACCAAAACTGCAGAGGAAAGAAAGCCTAAACCACAAGCAGTGGTTCACTACTTGGCTTTATTTCGTCCTGTAGCCCATGTGGAGGATAGATAAGACTCATGCTCTCTCAAGTGCTGTAGCGGTAGGATAAGGTTGCATACCTTCTAATGAAAAATCCATTGACAGAAGGCAAGTATTCTGAACCTAGGTTTGCATGTATGTCAAGATTTACACTGTTCCTGGAACTTAAAATTCTTTTTGGAAAGCATGCCCTTAGGAATACGTAGAAATAGGGAAGCTCATCCCCATGCTGCTTTGAATAAAGATATGCTGAAGTTCTGGCTACTTCCAGAGAAGATTCGTGTTTGGGTCAGTTGGAAATCATTTAATTTTGGTTGTGATGAAAAGTGTGCTAGTAAAAAAAGTGGGATTTATATGTGTCTCTTCAACCTTCCTGAAAATGCTGTATCCCTGGATACAGCATTTCAGACCAGACTAGACAAAGCCCCAAGCCTGGTCTGAGTTTGGTGGTTATCTTGCTTTGAATGGGACATCCCAGGGTCTTTTCCAGCCTGAATGGTTCTGGGATTCCAATGGCATTTTCCCCAAAGGATGTTGATTATAGTTCTATAAAGGAAAATCAGAAGTGTTGTGAGCTGCTTAGCTCACACAGGTCTTCACAGTTACCACTCACGATGATGCAGAACGAGGCCTTCAACCTGAGAACCTGAAACTTAATGACTGTGCTTTCCCAACAGATTTCCTAAGTAGAATTTTGTGGTATTAGGAAGGACCTGTTAGGAGGATGCAGTCAGCTGTAGTCCTGCACTGAATTTACAGCTTTGTTAAATTGTTAGAATTGTTTTTTTTTAAATTGTATTACAGTTGGGATTGATTGTGGTAAATAGGAAGTTTATGTGAAATAATTTACAAATGCTGACAACCATATGTTTTTAAATCATTGTTTTTGTTAATAACTGTGTGTGGGTTTTTTGGCCTCTGACAAAGACATGCTGCATCTTTGAGCTCTCTGCCAGTTGGTGGCCCTTTCTGAATATTTGCAGAACTAGCATAATAATAGAAACCTAAATAACTCGTGTGTAAATTATGACACTGTACCATCATTTGGATAAGCAGTCACTGGCAAAAAATGGCAGAGCAGGTATTTGTTCCCTGCTGTCTACCTGTAATTAGGGTGAAGTGAGACGCAGAACCATGTTGTCTCAAAGAATATTGATTTGACAATATTCATTGCTATTTTGTGTTCCCCGGCTAAGAACAATGTTTTTTCTGTTTTTTTCTGTTCTCACTACCCTGAATAATTTAAAAATAATATTGCTTTCTGTAATAATGAACATATTTATGTGTATCTCAGATCCTGTTAGAGGCTACTTAGCATGCAGTAGAATAACTTACAATAATTAAGAGGAACACTGATGTGAATCTAAAAGGAAAATAATGGTGAGAGACTAAAGTGTTTATTTAATTTAGGTTATCTACCTGCTTAGGAGAGAATTTGACTGTGATCTGTGTGTCTAGGGGGTGAACTTTCAATAGCTATCGTACTTAACTAATGGAACAATTTCCAGGAGTGTAAAGCAGATTGTCTCTTACTCCAAGATCTACAAAATGAAAAGACATTCTAGAATGTATTCTGTGGCAGAACCAGATCTAAGGAGAGAATGACCCAGGTTCTGTGGGGTGTGTCATGTTGTCTGATCAGATAGATAATATATTGCCTTCTATCCTTTATACTGGGCATTAAAAATACATATGAAAAACAAATTTAATTCTGCAATGTTCAACAGAAATGAGTTATGCGATGAAATATTTCTCATGGCTACCTCTAAAGGGAGAACAAGCACACATGGAGTTAACATGAATAAGAAAATATTACTGGAGCATCATAACCCCCTACAAGTTCTTTCCAGCTAACAGGTGCTACTTTAGACAGAGAAATACCACGTGCTTTTCAAAAAGGAAGATAGTCTGAACTTTCACAAGATTTTAAGCTTAGGCCAGGAATAATTTATAGTGTGCTACTTGGCTGACTAATGTATATTATATGAAGCTATGGTCTGAGCTTTTTGTTTTTGTATCAGTATTCTGATTGCAAAAGATGTTTGTCTTGCGTTTGGTGAGTGTTCCACTTAAATTTACACCAGAGGTCTTTACAACTGGGCCTGTATTGTACAAGATGCTGCTGAAAAGTGTTGGTTCAAATTAGGATGTGACTTACCCCTCTTTAACACTGGTTTTCAGTATGACAGCTGATGGAAATGGTGTGCAGATGCTGATGTCAGAAAAATTAAACTGATAACGGTGAGCTCTGTGACAAAATGTGTCTAACATAAAGTTGCTTTGAGTCATTACTTTCTTGTTTACAAGCTCATCCTGCACCACTGCTTTGACAGGGAAAACACGAAGAGGTGTAGGAGAAAAGAAGGTCAGGGTAAATGTGATCATGTACATCTTGGAACTCAGTTTCATTGCATTTGTGATGTCTTCTGGAGACTTCTATGGAGAAACTCATGGTTTGCTGAGGAATGGCCCAAGCACATATCTAGATAGCTCAGAACCATAGCTCTGATGGTTTTTTCTGGTGTTTTTTGTAGGTTTGGTTTAGATTCTGGATTAAAAATCTACTTTCTGATTTTTCATACCACTGAGAAAGAGACTTTTATGAAATACAGAATCTCTTTTGAACTGTATGTCTGGTTTGGGTGATTTTGTTGTGGCATTTTTTTTGATTAGGTTTGGTTTTGGTTTTGGTTTTTTTCTCCAGTGGAATTGGAAAAGGGAAGTTCTTGTGTTTTAGATGGAACTTCAGTCCAGTATTTCATATCTGTTTGACTCAACTGAAGAAACAGTTTAGATCTTGTCAGAGATACTTAACAGACTTAAGTAGGAAAGGAGTTTGAGCACAATTAAAATAAGCAGTATAAAAAACTTGTATGACAAAGAAAGAGGTTGCTGTTCCCATATAGCTATAGGGAAAACATGTATAATAAATTGTGACTAGGCATGTATCAAGACAGTACTTGACATTATGAAATGGGATCTTTATGTACCATGGATGTTTAATTTTTTAGTTATGCTTTTTTTTTTTGCTTATGTTGCTTGTATACAGGGTCTAATATTTGTTTCTGATATAAAACTACAGAGTTGGTGACATTCCACTAAAATTTAGCACTGTTTCAAAGGTTTAAACAGTACCTTTTTTCACATTTTAAAATCTTCAGCCTGTTAATTACATGTCTAAGTGACTTAAGCTGGCAGTATTAGCTCAGTGTAAAACTAGGAAAAATTAGTTTAGCATGTAGATGGGTGTACATGGATTCATTTGCTGAGGCTGTAAAAAGGATAGTATGGGTAAATTTTGAATAAATTAATTTTTTTCAGTACATTCTTTATCTTACTAAAGAGACCAAAATTTCAAAGCACAGTTAACAAAAAACTTGGATGTTCTCTGTAAGATGAGACAGTTAATGTTGGAGAGGGTACAAATCCCATCATACATTTATGTGAATAATAAATAAATGGTAATGGCCCATTATCACAAATACACTTTGAGAACAAAGAATGGTTTATTAGGTTTACCTTGTTCTGTCATTATAGCTTCCTTTTGCCATTCGAGGGCCATTCGAGCATGTAACCATTGGTGGCTTTATAAAAGATATTAAAGTTTATTAGTATGATAATGGGCAATGAATAATACTTTGGAAATAGCGAACAGGCTGTAAAAAATGGGATAAGGTTAAAACTGTGTTATCAAAAGCTATTGTAACTTCTTTATAAGAAAAGGGGACTCTGTGGTCCAGTCTTTTTGCCTAGCACAGTACTTACTAGGTGAAAAAATGTAAAAAGCTAGATAAATTAAACCAAACAAAAAAATCAAGAAAATTACATTTGGATTGTTATCATGTAGAAATTTGCTGGTGTCTTTGTCTGTTTCTCTGTTTGATGACTTTTTCACATATCTTTGAAAGTAGTCTAGAACTTTCTATGCTTTATGGGGGCCAGAGGAAGAACATTTTTAACACATTGAAAATGCGTAAGCAGCTTTGTTATACTTGTATGCTTTCCTCTTGAATGTTTCATATTCTTTCACTTAATTCCTTGCTTATTATGCAGCAAGTCCACTGGACTCAATGAACAACATTCTGTAAAACTGGATTCTTTCATGTAATTTTTTCTGGGGTGAGGTGAGTTTTTGAAGTTAGTGTTACCTCCATCCAGGGGAAAATTCCATGCTTTTGGAAGAATTGTCAGGGCTCACAAAGACTGGATCACAGAATCACAGAATCACAGAATTCTAGGGGTTGGAAGGGACCTCGAAAGATCATCTAGTCCAAGCCCCCTGCCAGAGCAGGGTCACCTAGAGTACATCACACAGGAACACATCCAGGTGGGGTTTGAATGTCTCCAGTGAAGGAGACTCCACAACCTCTCTGGGCAGCCTGTTCCAGTGCTCTGTCACTCGCACAGTGAAAAAGTTTCTCCTTATACTCACATGGAACTTCCTGTGCTCCAGTTTGCAACCATTGCCCCTTGTCCTATCATTGGTCATTATCTCTCAGTTTGTTTTTTTTTTTTCCCAGCATGTGGAAACACCTTCATAAAATAAGGAAGTGATCTACACCAGGCAGAATTAGCAAATGAATATGACAGATGCACCTCACATTTATCCATCAGTTGCAGCTTGGGCAGACTAAGATATGTTTTATTTTTCATCAGTTATGAAAGAGTTTTATGTGTGGTTCAGGTAGCACTTTGAGAAATACCTGGGAAACATGCTGAGAAAGTCATATACTCTCATGAAAATAGTATTGGCTACCATAACAATATCCAATCCATGAGTTACCAAGAAGGGGCTGATGGACACAGACTGGAGTGATAACTGAAGAGAAAGGGGGTGCAAAGAAAACAATTTCTAATGCTGATAGCAAGTTCAAATTCTGTTCATTTAATAGTCTTTCAAGCATAACACCAACCTCCAAATTTTTAAAGAAATTTTCTCTTGGTTGAAGGAGAGATATGTAGGAATTTCAGGAAATCTCACATCTGGGGGGAAGGAGAAGGTAGCAGAAAAGTTCTTCCCCTCTCCCTAACACTCACCTTGCTGTCTCTTGTTTTCAATAGCTTATCTTGCCCAGTATTATAGTATCAGACAACTTGCCAGTCACAAATGGACTAACTGTACTTAGTACACATCCCCTCCTGCACATCATTTCTTCTGAAATGTCATATCTTGGGCACATACTGTGAAAGGCTAGATAGTGGATTTCTTGCACCAGTAGGTTTTGCCATTATGGTATGGGCTGTCACTTTTCCTGTTGCATGCATGGTTCTGTTTTAGAGCAGTCAGTTTATAAAAACACTGTCCCTTACGTACATAGGAACAGTGTTAATTGAAAGAGTGGCAATAGATGAATAGCAAAATCATTGTATGCTTAAAAACATAAAATTGTATGGTTAAAACCTTTGGAAAACAGAGGGGAGAGCATGATAATAACTCCTAACTTGTCTCAGAGCTCCACTGTTAAATAGGAAGATGGTGTAGCAGGGGTCCCTTAGCTAGCTGCCAATCACAAATTCAGCGACCTCTCTTGGCTTAGTTCTTCTCGTAGTATTTAGGTATATAACAGATGTGTGCATATCCCTATAGTAAGAGCCTCTTTCATCCTGTTGCCATTGTTGACAGTTTGAGACCTGTTTTCTGTTTTTTATTACCTAAGGTAGCAGGAGTAAAGTGAAAATTACATGGAATCTAGAATGTGTTGCACGCTTTTAGGATGAAGATATTCTAATGCTTTCCAGTACAGTTCAGCTAGCATAATGGTATTGAGACCTGATGGTTCCTGTTGCATGTAGTACTATATAAAGCATTATTAGTGATGTAGACAATTTCAGGGCAGTGGTAGAAGAGCTCAGTGGCAGAGCATTTCTTTTTGATTACTTTTTTTTTCTGCTACCTTCCTCAACGCTAAAAAATGACTGTACTTCAGTTCCTAGCTTGTATAAGAGCATCACATCTGCCCCCCCTCCTTACTGGTCTGTTGTATAAATACATTAGATAACATGAGGCATTCAAATACTGTTGTGTGATGCATAGGTGACTGTCTGGATTTTTTTTGTTTTTCTTGGCAAAAGTAGAGGCTGAGATCCTTTTTGGCTTCCTGAAGTACCATTCTGCAATACTTTGAGACAGAATAACCAGCAGTAGAATAATCTAGCAAAAGAGACATACTGACATTCCTCTGTGAAGCACCTGAAAGTCGTGGTGGCATGGAGGGTTGACCTCAATAAAGAAATAAATGTCTTAGAAATAATACAATATATTCTCATTTTGTGAGCCTTATTCGGATAGGGGAAAAAATCAACAAGCCCAGAAAGTTCTTTGGTATGTTAAAGCCAAATTAACCTAATCCTACATTTTAATCTCATTTTGATGAGTACTTCTATTAAAAAGACTGTGCTGGGTTTTCAACTGGTGATGTACAAACTTTCATAAAAAATGTATGGAAATGTATAATAAAAACACAACTACATTTCAATCTGTTTCATTAGCAGCCCAGCTAACCCTTGGCAATATTTCACCTAGATCTCCCTACTAATAGACAAACTTTGTAATGATTCAAGACAAATTTTCATAGTGGATGATGTTCACTTTTGCACTGAGACCTGAATACCACCTAATATCCTCCTTAAATTCTGTCTTTCAGGCTTAAACCATATTTGATTCAACTGCTGGCTTCAAGCTGATTCTTCTATATGGAGCTGAATTTGCTTAATGTGAAGAAAGCTGGTGTGGTTGTTTTTGTTATTTGTTTGTTTGGGATTTTTTTTTCTTTCCTATTTAATAAAGATACAGTAAACTTTACACAGACACACACAGAACTTCTAGTAGATGGGAACTGGGAGTGAGAAAAACTTGAGCAGATGTTTAGAGATTCATGTGAGCAAAGCTTTTTCAGTCAAAACATGTTCCAAACTGGAGACAAAAAATCTGTTGTGTGGATCTGAATGAATAAGGAATGCATGGAAATGAATGACAAGGATGTTTATCACCACTGGAGAGATGCATGTCCTTGGTGGAAATTCACTCCCAGGTAGAAAAGCAGGTAGGTAGATATACTTTAACTAATCTGCAGTATCACTTTGGGAAGTGATGATAAACACTTCTGAAACAGCTCATTTAAAATTCTTCTGACTCTTGTCTGTGGGAGCAGCACATTGTTCGCATCCAGGCTGACAGACTGGCAGTCAGGGCAAGGTTTGCTAATAAAATAAATGATAATGAAAAACGTACAGTTAAATGACACAAAACATAGGCTCGGGGTAAGGCCTCTGTTGTGTGCACTGGCACTTACTGCGATGTCTGCAAATGAAGAGTAATTTCAGCACTAGCATCTTAAAAATGTTTTAACAAATGGCCATGAAAAATAATAAATAATCCAAAGTTAATATTTATCTGTCATTGTGTCTCAAAGACTAGATTCTGATTTGATGCCAGTTTTATGGCAGCGGAACTAAAGAGATTCTTAAAAGGAGTGAGTTCCAAATCAGGACTTTTGGGAGAGTAGAAAAACTGGGTAAGGCCCGGGTTTGAGTTACATGCAGTAGGGTTCATTCTGTAGATTCTTGGTTTTGGAAAAAAGGGCCTACTGGGGCTATTACTGGGGCAAATTCCTGAGCCACAGAATCCATGCTTTATTTTAGAGGATATCACAGGGATAAAAAACCTGTATCTGAACTATTTGTGAATGCAGACAGGGAAAGGAATGAAGATTTAATGAAGGAAAGATGCTTGATTCTAAATGAGATTTGTAAATAGCTGGAGAGTTGGTGAGATGGAAAAATATGAAGGCTAGCTTGGAAATGTGATGTACATCATAGAGCTCTACTCCCAAAACAGGCATCAGAGAATTGTAATAGTCCAAACAACAGAGAAGACTAGGCTTGTGTACACATAAGTGCAATCTTATGAAAGAAGAGAACTAAAGATGTAACTGAATAAGCTAAAGAAATCAAAGTCTGTTTCAGTGAAACTTCATTGAACTTTTTTTCATGTGTAGGCTGTTTTACAGCTGATGAGTTGTAGTTTAGTTTGCTATTGTGTTCATTGTTTTTTCATGAAATAAAAGAAAAAGAAATGAACTGGCCTACCAGCCAAGCCAGTTAAAGTATGAGACTGTGTTTTCTTGCTCAGGAATTCTCAAAACAGAATACCTGCTCTCATATTATGAACCCTTGAGCTCATGTTATGAGCTGCTTTATCTCAAGCTCTAGGTATTCCTTAAGAAAGGACCTGGAAAGATTTGAATTTTTTCTTAGAATTGTAGGATAATTGAGGATCAAGAGGATCCCTGACAGTCATCTAGCTCTGCTGGAAGTAGATTCATCTAGGTCAGACTTCTCAAAGCTTGTCCATCCATATTCTGACTATCGCCAAAGATGGAGATTATACAACTTGGTCCAGTGTTTGACCACTCTTCTGGTGGAAAAGTTCTTCCTTATAAGTAAACAGAATTCAGTGTTTTCCAGCCTGTTTCCTTTGCCTCTTTTTCTGTCACTGTATACTCAGAGAAGAATTTGACTCCATCCTTTTTATATCCATTCAATTTTTACAGGCAGTTAAGAGCTCCTTTAGTCTTCTCAAGTCTGAACAAACTCACTTCTCTCAGCCTCTCTTCACACTTATTGTAGATCTTGGTCTAGGTTCATGTGGTCTGGATATATAAAGTGTGACAAGGACTGAGTGCACTACAACCCAAACTACCAGGTCTGTCCTGTGTTCAACTTTTTCCTAAGTGTAGCAGTGGTAATTTTCAGCCAAAGTTCAAAAGCAGTAAACAGGGACATGGACAGAAGTATATTCCTCAGTCCTTTTCTCTGCTGTTATGACATTTCCTTGGCACTGTTTAATTTAATAACATAGACATACCTGAGGTCTGTTCTCAGAAACAGAACTTAAATATATGTACTGTTACACTGTCAGAACATTCCCTGACAAGCTTTTGGCCCAGATCAACCTTTATGCTCTCAAATATTTACCATGAACTAACTGTTTAAAAGTTAGCCTAGGTCAGGGACCATTATAAATAGCTAGTTAAGATATCATTACCCAGTTTAGAAAAGTGTTTATTAGTAGGAATCTGTTTTATGCCAGTTGTCCTCAGTGTTAGCAAATGGTCCCACATACAATTAATTTTTTGCAAGGGGTGTAACTCTAGACTTGACTCTGCTACAGCAGCTCAAGGTAGCTTCAGTTCAACATCAAAAATCTCTTGTGAAACTGCACTGAAAGAGAATAGTGAACTGGAGCATGTGGGAGTTAGGAGTGAAATTGACTGGGTAAGACCAGAAATCTGTATTTCAAAAGAGAAACATATAAATAATTCTTTAAGCTTTTTGTAATGTCCATTTTTTCCACCAAAAAAATATTTTTAAACTGGGTAGGAGGTAAACAAACTAGAGATGAAAACAGTTGGAAATGTGGAAGATTTCATGTTCCAAGGGATTTATAGCTTTCAGCTATGATTTCGTTCCTTGTTATCAGCTAATTAGGTTACATTGTTTTTGTATTTCAGCACAACTTCATGGAAAATCAGACACATCAGGCAAACCAATCTTGATTCTCAAAAAGCTCAAGAGAAAATGCCATGTATGCCTGATTTGTTTGATTTTCTCACTGTGTTCAGGTTATACTTAGATATTGAGACACTGTAATGGAGTGTTCCACAACCCAGGCACTGCTTGTGGAACCACCTCACATTTCATTTGTAAAGAATTCTGGGAAATACAATGAGAAACAAGAAAACATCAGCCACATATCAGAGCTGATTTGGTATTTAATATTATGATCTGATCAGAACTGATGGCTGACCCTGCTTTGATTATAATAATTATTAGTTGCATCGAAGCTCACAGATAGTGTGACAAAGGGAAATAGTGTATCACTCAAGGGCTGATTTTATGAGCTGTCTTCAAGTGGTGAGTGCTCTTAACTCCTACTGATTTCTACAGAAGCTGAGATAACTCAGCAAGTTGTGGAATAAAGATCAAAAAGTTCAATCCAGTAGACATTTAAATCACAAAATACACTCCCTCTAATTTCAAAGTGGGTCTAAAATTGCATTAAGTGTAATGAAGAAGCATCAAATTCTCCAGCTAAGAATTTGTCTAAAAGCAGTTCCAGATCTGGTAAATTGAGAATGTTGTTAAGTCTGATTATGGAAAAGAAGTTACTCATGGGGTGGGCATTTAATTTTCCATGATTCACCAAGTCAGGGAGGCAGTGGGTTAACGGAGATGATATAGCTATACAAAATTTTCTTATCATGGATAGGAACCACCTCACTACCATAGACAAACCAAGAATTTCTGTACTTGTTGGATCTTGAAACAGAGATTGAGGTAACTGAGAACCAAATTTATTTTTTTTGCTACTTCCAGCCTTGTTGACAGAACATATAAAAAAACCTATCCAAAAGGAATTTACCTTCAAATATTCAGTGATATTTTAAATCAGAGCTGTTCACAAGCTGAACCACAGGAAACCCATGTAAAATAGACTGTTTAGTATATGTGTTAGAAATAATTATTTTAATGAGCAATATATATTGATTACAAGAATAAAATAAAGAGTTCAGTGGCTAGAGGAACATCTTACTAAATTGTTCTCACAGAGCCTGTAGGTTTACAACACTTCATTCAATGGTGTCATTGTCTGATCTTCTTTATCAGTTTGATTATTCTTGTCACTCTTCTTTCTCCTCCCAGTTTTGGTCCTACCACTATTTGTGCAGCTGTAGAGTGAACCAGATCAGAGAACTGATCAGATTAAACCCATTTTCTTTTTGCTATTTTAACCTGGCCAGTTCTTTAACTCGTTGCTCAGCTGCACAAACAGATACTGGTACAACTGAGTGGGCAGTGCTGAGATAAGGTATGAGCAAGTCACCAGAGGGGGAAAAAGGTGAAACCATCAAAGCTGAAGTATTGTTACAAAAAAAAGCTGGCTGAACAACAGCCTGAAAACATGGTTCCAGGGCATTTTAAACCTAATGAAAGCTGAACTTGCATGGTCCTAGCTTTTGCTTAACAGCAAAACTGTGTGACATAACTTGTGGCATGAACTTATCCTGGTGGTTCATGGTGTAGTCACACAAAGCAGGATGAGGAATGCTCTAGACCAGATGTTATTTGGATAAATTCCTGTGGAACCACACCTTTTGTCATCAAAGTGACTTTTACTTGTCATCAGGAGAAGGAGTTGTTACCAGCTGGTGAAGTACTGGAGGTATCACCTTTCCTATCCAGAGTTGACACAGTCCTTATTTAATAGGGGGAAATTCAAAATTACCTCCTGTTTAAGTCTGGGTAAGATAGATAGATACAGACCAGTAAGAGGTATTTCAACTTCTGAACAAACTGTTCATCTCCTCAGCACATTGGTCTAGTTTGTCCTCACGAGAAATGGGAATGCATAAAAAATATATGTGCAGTTTTAAAAGTTGCTATCACAGATGTTAGAACTAAGAGTGATGTGTCTTTCTGTAATCACCAATAACCAGTACAGTAGAGATGGCAAACCTGATTATGCAGGTCAATAAATCAAGGTACATATCCCAGAAAAACTTTTGGCACTTAGTTAAATCCATCTGGGGTCCAGGTAGTCTAGAAAAATGAAAAGCCCCATTTCCTCCCAAGAGATGAAACAGTGCTGTGTCATTTGTTATCACAGAGCAGGAAATTCTGACTGAATTTAAGGCTATGATTCATTTTGCCATTAAGAAATTGCAGAGGTTTGAGGTGGTGATATCAGAACCCCCAAGGTTCTAATTCTGCAGCAGCCAGCAAAACAGCCTAGCTGAGGGAAAAGCAGACAGTTTCTGAAAAATCTGACACACCAGGTGCATTACTACAGTTGTCTGATTTCAGCAAATTGGCGTCCTCCAAAGGAAAACCATTGATTTAGAACATTGACAGCTACCACTAATTAATGGAATGCTGCCTTCAAAGCTATTATTTGCACCTTTAAAAGGAGGTTGAAAAACCTGAAAGGGTTCAGAAAAGAGCTATACAAATTAGTCAGGGTCTGAAATATTCTGCTTATCACATGAGATTAAAACTCACTCTCTTTGACTTGGGAACAAGGAGTTGAAGCAATGTCTTGCTATAGAAGTATCTACATAAGGAAGAAAATATCTGATGGCAGGTACTTTTGTTAATTTAGCAGACAAAGCAAATCATTGGACACTGAAGTGAGACAAATTCAAACTACAAACATAATAGGACTTTTTTCTCTTTTTTTTCCTTTTTTTTTTTTTTTTTTTAACAGGGTGATTAATAAATCACTGAAGCAGCTTATTTTGGATTAGAGAGGTTTATCCATCATTTGGCTCCTATAAATACTGTCTCTGTTCCTGATACATGTTCCTGCATATTCGCTAATGCTTTAGAAATATTTCCAAGTGAAGGAGGAGCTCGCCCTTCCCCTGCTCCCTGCCCCCAAATCCAGAACCCTAACTAGAACCAACTGTTTGCTATGACATGACGTTGTTGGGCCTGCTTATGTCACAGCTGACAGCTCTGGGTTGGGAACTGAACAGAACTGCTACTGCTTCACTGTCATGAGAGACTTGGCTTGCCCCTCTGCAGGGCTGGGCTGGCTGTGGTATCATGCTGTGTAGTGTGTGTTGTACCAAACTGGAACCTTTTCCAAGATAATTCACTTTTCAGGATGAAAGTCAAAGGAAGAGTGTGGATTTGTCCTACTTCTTACCCCAAATGCTATCATTATATACTACAGTTGAGCCTAAAATTTGGTAGGAGGGGAAAGTATGGAGATACGTGAGAAACAGAATAGAATCTGTCTTGATTTCTTGAATTACAAATGATGTTTTGGTGTATATAAAATTGCTAGGTGTTGGGAATGGCCTAATCTGTCAGCTTCAGTAAAGTTTTGCTGATTTACCATAGATGAGGAACTGTCACTTCTGTTTGTGTGTGTTTGTTTCTGTGGTGTGCAATCTCACTAGAAAAAAAAAAACAGACAAGAAAAGCATCATGGATGAAAAGTACATTTACAAATGTGAATCAAGGTAGGTGAAAAGATTGAATGGCTGAGACATGAGAGATCAATGAAAGGAGACTAATTTTTTTTAAACCTCTATTAATGTTTTGGGAACTTGGATCTTCTTAATGAAACCTCTAGGGAATAAATTAAAAGTGATAGGAGAAAGAGCACAAAGAAGTAGTCTTTTTCCTAGAATAAGACTCATCTGGGACACTACTAGCTGAAACTTCCTGGGACGCGTGGGAATATATTTAGTCAGTAAAAGAAAATTGAAAAAAATTAAGAAACGTTGGTCCTCATCTAACTTGAAAAGGGAATGAGTTGCAAATTAGATCCAACTTTTCAACTAGATGAGGATGTAAAGCAAATAACTGAAATGTGTTAATCCACTAGTTAGGTAGAAGTCTACCAGCTAAATAATGGTGTTTTTTGCTTTTTTGCTTTCAGATTGTCAGATTGAGTTATTTTATGTATAGTTCTAATAATTCTATTATTTTCTCTTTTTTTTTTTTTTTTTTTTCTGCTCTTCATTCTAATTTTGACAAAGGTAGGAGATTTCTCAGAGGCTTGAATTTCAGGCAGATATTCTACTGGTCATTATCTCTTTAATTTTGTTCCTATTTTATTTTCAGGAAGATATATCTAAATTTATAATATCACATGTGGTATTCTGTTTCCTGAAGGCAGTCATTTTCATGATGAATTTGTATGTGTGGGAGGAAAATACGCACATTAGCTTCATCAAGTATTCCATTAAAATTGGACGACAGAGCTCAGCGACACACAGCAAGGTGCAGTGGTGAATTTATGTTGGATTGCACAAATATTTGGATTTAGATGCATGTTGGCAAGCAATCAATTAATTTTATAAACTGAAAGCCTCTCTTTATCAAAGGAACAGGAAAGGGTCTCTCGTCTCACCATACTGGGAGGGAAAATTATGCAGTGAACCTGATACAGTGGAAATAGTTTTGTAACTATCCTGAAAAATGTGAGAGGTCACTAGGGAACAACAATGCTGTTTTGTAGCAGCTCATTAGATTTCAAAATTTGGTCTCATTCCATGTTAGAATCAACTCAAAACTTTTCATTTTTTTTTTAAGAAGGAACTAGAATGTAATAGCATGTAATAACTTTTTTTTTTTAGAGTGGTGTGGGTCAATTTTTGTCTTGTTTCCTCTTCACAGATTTTGGATCTCAGAAACTTACAGTGGGTGACTCTGTTGAAACAGATTTGTTAGCTTTCCATTTTCTTAAAATGTTCTAGCAGCTGTAATATGTAGGCGGTTAGTTATTAAGTATATCTTTCCTGCATGGATACTCCAAGGAGACTTCAAGAATTCACTTAAGAGGAGGGGCCTCTCTTCTGCTGTGTCTTCTTCAGTCTTTCAATCTGAGAAAAGACAACTACTACATTTAAAAAAAGAGATGGAAAGAAAATGAGATGACCCAAGATGTCAAATTGAAAATTTGGATTCTTCACTTTTAAAAATAATTATCCCTTCCCTTTTGTGTTTACAAGTTGGATGTTAGTTATAGTTGATAGAAATGTAACCATATTGTAATATGCATAACTGTCCTTATTTGCACTGGCAGAAGTTCACCACACTCTTCCCCTTTCCTGCATCGTGGCCGTTTCTGTTTTGTTCCTCTTCCTTCTTTCTTTCTTTCAGCTCCAATTTTCTGCTTTCCTCTTCCCGCTGCATTTCTTCCTCCCCATAACCCAGCTTTTAGGTTGCCTTTGGCCATCTGTATTTTCTTGCATTCCCAAATGTGGCATTCTCCCTGGAAATCCTGTATGCTCTGCTTTGAGTGCTGGCAGCAAAGAATAATTTACTCGGATTCTGCTCACTAATGCACCAGCTCCACATGGCCATCAGGATTTGAGTAAATTTCACTTTGCTGCCAGCACTCAGGGCAAAAAGCTGCATCAAGAGAAAACAACAAAAGCTGTAAGCTCTAAAAGGACTTTCTGAACAAGAATTTGTTCGTTTATATGATGTACCTTACATAATATAAAAAGAAATATCATGGCTGCTGAGCCATTATGTCCATGAATCTTCTTACTCTTCATCAGTATTGTAGAAGCTACTGCCCTGACTCTGCCTCATGCCATTTTATTGATATGAAGCAATTCAAAGTTTTGAAATTTTGTAAATTTTTAAGACTAGAGCNNNNAAACCTTTTTTTTTTTTTTTTTTTTTCTGTACTGGAGAATAGGATTGTAGCTGGTATGGATGTGCCAGAAGTGGAATACTCAGCTCTGGTTGCAACAAAAAAATCTATGGTGACAGCACAGGTATCATGATCCTGTTTGGAGCCCTGGGAAATATTTGGTGGTGTAAATCTACTTTACATAGCTACAGTGTTGCCAGTACAGGACTGAATTAATGCAAAGCTGACCTACCCAAGTTATAAACAAAAAGTGGTGTTTACACATCTCTTAGACTCCAATGACAAGTGTAACCTCTAGTTCTGCCTTAGAATCATAGAATCATAGAATCATTATGGTTGGAAGG
>VZRW01003604.1:129100-144628 GCA_013398125.1 Aegotheles bennettii
GCTTTCCAGCCACTCTTCCCCAAGCCTGGAGCGCTCCATGGGGTTGTTGTGGCCGAAGTGCAGGACCCGGCACTTACCCTCGTTAAACCTCATGCAATTGGCCTCAGCCCATCGCTCCAGCCTGTCCAAATCCCGCTGCAGAGCCTCCCTACCCTCAGGCAGATCGACACTCCCACTCAATTTTGTGCCATCTGCAAATTTACTGAGGGTGCATTCGATCCCCTCATCCAGGTCATCGATAAAGACATTAAACAAGATATAAATATATTCCTTATATAAATCAGGAATCTTTCTTGGGATTAGTCATGTCACTCAGAGAATATTTTTTCTGTCCTGTAACTGAGTAACTGCAGCTGCTTCTGGCACAAATATGGAACCTTTTGGGCTAGATGGAAAATTCGTTCCCCCCTCATACCTCCATGAGTCTTCTCCAACCAAGTGTCCATATAGAATTTTCACAGACTGCAACTGGGGAGCAAATCACACAGCCAAAACAAATTTGTTTCCCAAACAAAATGAGAATCCATGTAAATACTTTTGTGATGTTTGCTAATCCTTATCATATGAGTGACTCCCTGACAGATGATGCAGTCTGCAAAAGGACACTCTAGGATCTTATGTTGTATAGGCAGGATAAAAAAAGTAATTGGCAGAAAGATTCTCTGCAGACTTATGCACAACTTTGGCAGCAGCTGCTTCAATTTTCAGCTCCCTTTTCCTTTCATTGCTTCAAAGCAACAGAAGGAATAACCTTGTCTCTTGTGTACTTTCAGTGATATAATTCTGCCATGATGATGGAAGAAAAGAAAAATCAGACTGGTTTAACTTAGGAAATGCAATTCCTGCATTACTTAGTAACTGAATGTGTGGGATTTACAATCAATATGAATGTAATTTCTTCTTCTTTTTTTTTTAACTGTGATACCTAAAACCAAATATCTAGAGTTTTGAAACTGAGTCTTTTCAAATTCAATGGTACACAAATACAATACTATGGGTGAATATGATGTATCTTAAGAACTAGTTGGTATAAATTATTGCTACTATTCCAAGTGCAATAGGTTTTAGAAGACCTTTGCTCCATCCTCCAATGGGATACCATTCAATAAGTCACTGCAACAAAGGAAAAAGGCTTCTAGTAAAATCTGAAATGCCAAGATAAATAAGAATTGAAAGGAAAAAAATGTTCCCAGTTACTGGCAGGGGTAAGAGGCACAAGTCCTGATGTACAGTTTATGCAGTATTTACATGTTGGTCTCAGAATATTGTCCAGAACACCTTCCTTCATTCCTTGTTCCCTGTACCTAACCCACTTGCAGACATCTAAGCTTCTGATGATGTCTGCAGATTCAAAGGGTCTTGGCTGAGCTAAACATCAAAATGTCTATGCAACATCCAAACAGGTTTGAATCTATAAGGAGGTACTCCTAACCTGTGGTCATCAGTTACTAGGAACATTAGGAGTTCAAAGAGAACAAAAAGAATCTTGAATAATCAGCTTGTGGATATGTGTGTTGTGAACCTGACTCAAATTCAGAGTGCCTGAACTGACATTCCAAGCAGTTCTCCAAATATCAAACTTTAGATGTTAGAGGAGAAAGTTAGGAAAAGACTAAATGTAAGCTGTTGAGGAAGAGGGAAACACTATAATACGATGTGACTGGCATCATATAGTATCATTCTGGGCATACTGGGTCTCATAAATCAGTGCTGGGTCCTGAGCAAGGAAAGAACCTGTTGCACAAAGATGTTGAGATAGATTCACTTGCACAAAGATTTATTAGCAGGGTCCATAGCTGATGGCATACACTGACTAAAATGTTGAAACTAAATTTAGGGAGAAAAAGAAAACAAAAACAAAAAAACAAAAGAGGACAAAGAGACTGTAAATCTTCCCCTTCAGTCCTAGGCCATCTAACATAAGACAAAGAGGGGGAGCTGTTCCCAGGTATGGATCCCCTCCTGCGTGTCCTTTACAGTGCAGCTGGGCCCCCACACAACACTTTCCCTACAACAGCTATGTAGTGGTCATTATAACACAGTGACTCCCTCTTAGTAATGCCTGCTTGTGATGCTACTGGTATTGATGGGAGCATCCTTTGATAAGGGCAACTGCTGCATGCAGTTAAGTGTTATGCAGGCAAAGTAGTGGGTCCCCTACTGTGAACCAAAAACTATAATCAAAAGGTGGGAAAAGAGTTGGGGGGTAGAGGTGATTCTCAACCAGTGACAATTGGACAAGTTCTCTTCCTGGCTGGGAGATCTAAGCACTAGGCTGTAGAGTTATACTCCAGCTTGCTGGCTGTATTGACTCCAGACACCTATAAAGGTCTGTAGTAGAGATTCTGTCTCAAAGAGTCACTAGAACTTGGGCTAAACTGTCATTTATGGGTCTTTAAGAGAATCATGGTATTTTGACCTCATTACACACACACATAATTAATTCCATGCATGCCATGCAAGGTCTCTTTTGCAGAAATAGTACTGAATCCTTTCCAGATGAGTCCAGACAAGAAGGAGGTGGACAAGGTATAGGCAACTGCTAAACTTTGTCAGGCTTTGAAATGTAGAATTAAATGATGCTGAATGATGACATCATAAACATCAACAAGTACTTACAATCATGTGAATGCAAAGAAAGATACTCTTAATTAATACCATAAGTGTACCTGAAGTAGTGATAAATTAAGCAGGAAGTATTTATTTTCTTTATAAATGTAATTATGAAAACAATATATCCAATAGTCCTGATGGCATTAAATTTCTACTTAAATTTCCCTTGAGACTGATCCCTTCCTTCTCTTCTCAGAACTCAATTTGTTTAGAACTTCTGGTCTCTGATATTTTCAGCTTTTGAAACTTTAATTTCTACCTTTGAGAAACATCCTTACTACCATAAAAGCCTCAAAAATTATGGATAGGAAATAAAAAAAAAGAAAAATATTGAATTATTGATCAGGGAAAGTAGTCTGCAACACCTATTAAAGGCAGTGGGAAACATACAAAGAAAGATTTTTATTCCTTACAAAATGATATCTGTGTTTTTAGCCTAAATATCCAAATATATTATTTTCAAAATGTTAAATGGAGTGTGAAAACATTGCATTTTTTTAGAGACATGATTGATGGGAAGACTTATTAAGCCATGTCCAATATTTCCTGTCAAATGCTTAATTTTTAGCATTCCATCATTTACTCAATATCATAAGTAGAAGCACTTTCACCTGTGTAATTAATTAAGGATGATGTGAGAGAGTTTTCCTTGACACTCAGCCTTAACTTGATTTTTACTCTTTCTTCTCTCTCTTCATACCTTCCAAGCCCATCACTTTACCTATTTCCTGTGTTACTATGCTAAATAATTCCTGTTCATCCTCATTACACACTGTTCATTTTGAAATACTTTCCTAAATTAGACTGTAAATTGTCATTGGGATTGTGCAGTTAAAAATTATAATGCAATTCTACCTTCCTAAAAGTCTACTCCACATAACACCAAGAGGGAACAAAAGCACAGAACCAGTGGGTACAACAGCAAAGCCTTTCTAAAAGGCCAGCCCAACTTCTGATGTGAACAAATTGTGAGGAAACAGGTCTTTAGGATCCTGCACCTTCCTCTTAAAGCCCCTTTCCAGCCTCGTGCCAACTGCAGCTCTATGCTTTGATTCTCTCCCAACACTAACACTAGTCCTAACAATAGAGCTGCACTAAGCCTGAGACCAAGGTTCCCAGCCACATGAAGGAAGAAGTTCTCAGGGAAGAGTTGCTTTTGCAGTCCATTTGTTCTTCCACTCCTTCCCTGCTTCAACTGCAGTTTTATTCTTTTTCTCTTTCCCAACCTTAGCATTACACTTTAACACTATATCTAGGACACTGCTTGGGCTTCTTTTGGGCCTATGTCACTAATCCCTGACACATCCCACCTGCCGCTCTATCTTCTGTCTCTATTTCAACTCTTGAGCTGAAGTTAGGGTTGTATTTGTATTTATTGTCAGGAGAATGAAACAACCTAGAGCTGTAACTTGAATGGGGCTGGGAAGGGGCTGGCAAAACAAGCATTGAGCTTCAGAGTTCTCTACTGAGAAGCTTTTCATCTTGCCATGGATAGAGTTTTGGGCTAAGGCCCCAGCTCTAGGTTTAGGTTTCATGTTAAAGTTGAGGTTCACATCAGGATTGGCATTTCGGGAAAAGGAAAGCCCAGGGCAGCACCCAAAGTGCCAGCAGGAAGGAACTTTCAGACAATAGGTACATGGAAGGATGTATGTAAATGTATAGAAAACATGAAGATGGAAATTTTACTGAAATCTTTATAGTTATTTGTATCCCAGGCATTGGTGCTTACATTTGGGTACAGCATGAATTTTTGTGTAGCTGAATATGCATAGTACTTTGACTGAAAGATGTGTCTTAAATGTAAGAGACATCCCTGCTTATGTCTTTGACTGCAAGATATTCCTGTCTTACTAGCAGTCTCTTACTGAAACAATCAGGGTATATATCAATACATATGTTCCTGACAGAAAAATAATCAATGTAATGGAAGCAGTTTACATCCCAGAAGTGGTCTTTCTGTCTGAGAGATTCCAGACCATGGTAATAGACATTTATCATCTTTGCAGAAGCTTTGAAATATTTCTTGTTGCAGCCTTCTTTTGTTTTTTTGTTTTGTCTTGTTTTGTTTTTTCTCTAGTTATGTCTCCTATTGAATGTGCATCTAATCAGGAAGAGATTTTGCAATATAATGAGCTGACGTATCACCAATAATTAATGCCATTCAACTTTGCAGCCGTGATTTTCTATTTCCTTTCATCTTTGGTAGTTATTTACCCCTGTGCAAAGTGAGTATAACACTAACAAATCAGATTGCTTCCCAATTTACATATATACAATGTCATTGCTTAGAAAAACAGTACTTACATGAGTAAATGAACAGTTAAACATCTGACTTACCATTTGTATCTGCAATCATAATAATGGCTTGCATAAACTAACTATGCAATTGTGCATGTTTTTTTGTGTATGCACCTGCCTCATGGTTCTCGTCACCTCTGTTACACATATATTTATGAAAATTTACATCTAATGTGTTTTGGTGCCCATTTCTGCTTTTTATTTAAAGGGTAGCACCTCTATCAACACCAAGTTTCCAATTATCTTGGGTCATTTAGTCAATCAGTGTATAGTCTGAAATAAAGATACCATCTAACAGTTTGTCACATCTTTTCTGACAAAAAGAAAAAAAGAAAAAAAGAAAAAAAAAGGAGTTAAAGGAGTTTGTAATTTGTTTGGATTTCTCTCAGCCAGTTACTGAAAAAGACCAATGTACCATATAGTAAATCATAAGTAGCTGGCAAAATTGTACAGAAGCTAACACAGAACTGAGCTATTCTAAATTAACTCTAAGGACTGATTCTCAGTTTATTTTAAACTGTTCCATAATCTACAAATTATGTAGTTAAACAGTAGTATTCCATGAAGTCACTCTGTGAATTGTGTGCGTTAGAGGAAAAAAAGCTCTTCAGAGTGTTCTGACCAATAGCTTAAGCTACAGTTAGTTGTTTAAGCTTGTTACAGATATCTACCACAGAAAGAGCTGTGCTTTTGTGAAAAGCTGTGGGACTTCATCAAGACTGATGAAATCAAAGGGAGGACTCCCAGCATGTTCAGTGTATTTAGGATTGGCTCCTAGCAGACATCACTAGCAGAGTGTAGAAACAGACCTCTGATTGTGGAATGATAAAAACAATCCCATTTCAATATAACATTAAATGTTGTCCCTCATACAGCTTTGAAAGCTTTGAAAGGTGAATACTTCAGCAGAATAATTTAGTTTAGCATTTCACAAAGATATGCATTTTTGGCATTATTCAGGCATAATGTAGCTATAGTTATTACCTATACACTTATAGTTATTTTTCACATCCAAGTATTTGCTCTTGAAATCCAGTGAAAGGTGAAATTCAGGCAACGGGCACATGGCATCAGCAGAAATAAACCTGCTAGTGGTTATCAGTTCAGGTGTAACTTTTCTTACAATAAGGAAAAGGTCTTTTCCCCTGCTTTCATTGACCAGTAAGAACAGTCATGTAATACTTCAGGTTTTGCCATGAAGAGGAGATTCACTGTTTCTGGAACAGCAGATTATAACAAAAAAATACATATTCCTGTATTTATTTTTCTTTATTTGGCAAAAAAAAAAAAAGAGTATTTTTGAGGGGAAAAAAAAGACAAGAGAAAAAGTCACCTGCTTCCTAGAGAAAGTTGTCCATCAAAGGAGACATAAGAAGGGGACTGAATCTGAGAAAAGAAGATAGAAAGAGGGAATAAATGTGAGCAGATGAATAGACTAAAGCTCTGCCTAGGTCAGACAATCATGGACAGGAGACTGGGAGTCAGGAAATTGTACTGTCACCTCAGAAAGGTAATGTTTAAGAATCTACAATTACAATGCTGGTAGTTGAGAAGGACTGAAGTCGAACTATAGCATGAGATGAGACCAAACTGAAGCCCAGCAAGAAGGCTTAAATTGGTAAACATCATACAAAGCTTGTGAGATCTTATAACAGAACTGTCTTTGCCCAGTGGAACATAAGGTAAGGGTGGTTTTTGACCATTGTGTTTAGTGTATCTCTTGTGCCTTTGAAAGATGGAGAAGGAATCTGGGAGCTGTTTCGATAAACAGGGTTCTTTGGAGTGAAGGGAGGAGAGTGACAGACAGAAGGTACGTTGCTAAATGAACCACAATAATTTAGTCACAAATAATGTCTTAGAAAACTGCAGGAATGGCTACAAGATCTTCTGTGAGTTTACTTATGCAGACTCTGGAGAAGCTCTTTTACTGGAGAAAAGTATTAATGAAGGTTGCTTAGTAGAGAGCAGGTGGTTCACTAATCATAAATGCTGTAGATACTGATTTTCTGGATTCATGGGGTAAAGTCTGTTCTTTCAAAACTTTAAAGAGCCAGTGGGAAGCAGCTAAAATGAATAATCTTTGAACTCTGGACTACTATGACCTCACTGTAGCCAACTCACCATTTTGATTGTCTGGCATGGGGAGGATTGTAACTCATCCCACAATAGTTCTCCATTTTAAGGAATTCTCTTCTCAGAATAAACAGCATGTGTCTTTATGTCATCCTACCATGTAACTGTGGGAAGGCTTTTCCTAACACCTCTTCCCTGTATGCTGCACAAAGCCTGTACTGTCTAGCTTGGGTTCTGGTTCAGCATACAGATCATAAAGTAGCACTAGTTGGATTTTCATAAGTTAGCATTTCAGGGTCAAACCGAATATTGATGACAAAAGCTTATGAGTGGTTTTAAGCAAACAGTCATGATCTTAATCATGCACATTGTTAACTGTGCAAAGCACATACATAGTTGACTAAATGCTGTCTGTTTATTTGGACTTAAGAAATACAGTCAGTGGAAGAAATTGACCTTTGAAGGGTCTTCTATGCCTCATCTGGGTCTGTTATGCATTGCAAAACAATTGCCAGGTTGAATGCTGTGTGCTTTCCTTGAATCTAAGCATGCATGCTAAATCAATTCAGATATAAATTATTTTTTCCAAAAGCAGTATCCTTGCTTTTGCCTTCCTGACTGAAAAGCAACTGAAATAACACAGCTTTTTGACTTATGCGGGGATTATACGGTACATTAACTTTGTTCTTATCCTCTGCAGCAAGGTGAATTTAATCCGTTTAGGGTGTATACAAGGGATGCTTTTTGATCTGCTGTATGTTGCTTCATTATTGTTGCTAATATTAATGCTATCTATAGTAAGTAGACAGTCAGTTTACACCTTCTGCATCTAGTCTGTCTTCCTCTGTGGAAAAGAAATTTGAAGGTCTGTCTCAGATATTTTAATTCCCACAAGAATCCATCAAACTCAGCATATTCTAAAATTATTGTGATTCCAGCCATGCAAGGCACTTTACTAAATTTACTATTGGATACATCTGGACTTAAAGCACAATTCTTCAAACAGGGGTCAAAGCTAACACCTGGCAGTGTCCTCTCTTTTACACATTACTGTTCTGATAACTTCATTCAGTGGTGATGTCAGCAGTTACAATGGCAAAACACAAAACATTAGTTAACTTTATCACAAAATTTTCATCATGAGATAGTGTCCTTTTAAGCCACATCTAACTGCAGTAACAAGTTAATTTTTGTATAAAAAAGATGTCAAAACTGAATACTAATAGAATAGATTTTCCTTATGCAGATGATACTGAATGTGAACACTAATGATATCAAACACTGCATCCATTTACTGAATAGACAAACTAATTCAATATGGAGTACACTTGCTGCAGATGCCTTCCCATTGAGAAATGAGACATACCACATTTTACAATTTTGCTGAATGTTCTAGTTTCAAATTAATTATAAAGGGGGACAAAAAAGTCCACCTACATCAAAAGTAACCCATTGTTACGAACATTTTCTCCAACGTAGCGGCAGCTTCATTTGAAAGAGTAATCACTGATTGCTTTGGGGATATAGTAGCTCTTGCCAACATATGTAGCAGGCCTCCAGGAAGCTGACAGAACAAACTGAAATGCAGTGACTGCTATACACATAGGAAAGTCTTGAGACTCTCAGGATTATATAAACATTAGACTTACTAGAGATATGATCAGCCAATTTGTAACGCACACTGACCATACCTGTTTTGTTTTCTTTTTCCAAGAAAAAAAAAATGTCCAAAAACATTATTTTACATACAAAATATATGCAGTTATACTGCTATGTTCAGAACATAGTGCCAGGCAATTGTAAAAAGTGTTGGTTAGTGACTCGGGCAATAGACCTGGTGAGAGAAACCAGGTCTAATTCCAAGATAAGTTGTTGTCTTGCCAGGTCATTTAGCATTGGTGTCTCAGTTTCTTCTGTTTTAAAGAGGGAAATAATACAGTTTATCTTGCAAAGTTCTTTGTATTCATGAGACATAGCAAGCAACCCATGAGCTTAGTACTGTTATTGAGTCTTTGCATGCAGTTTTTAGTAATTTTTGTATTATCAAGCACAGCTTGACAAAATTCTAACTCAGTAAGATGGTTCTTTTTAAGCAAAGGAATTTCATCCTCCCTGAGTCCCCAAAAATACAAATTAGTGTTAGGCTGAAGACTGTTCTTTATTTGACATCTGATTCTTCAGACCTCAATTTGTGCAGCTTTTAGCAAGGAAATTCTTTCCTCCCAGGACAGACCTATTGTTTCTAAGCAAGGCTTTTGCAGCTTCTTCATTGTTGGATTTTATGTGCTTGCTTGTCTCGTCGAAACACTTGAAAATTAATGACCTTCAACAATCATTAAACACTTGTGATTTCTCAAAATCTTTGAAGAATGTAAAATAGTCAAAATAGTAAGCTAGTTCATTCTTTTATTTATTTTTTTTTTTAATATTAAAAAACAGGTCAGAATTTTAGAGATTATCTTTTTTTTGGCCCTGTCATGACAGTGTCTGAGAATACAAGGGTCTCACTGAGGTAAAGGTAAGAAAGCGTCCATTGCTTTTTGTCCTTTCACTTGTGCACCTTTGTGAAGGGACTGTGCCTCCACCTACTTGATATCCTTGCATTATGTAGTTGTGCGTAACAATAAGATCTCCCCTAAGCCTTCTCTTCCTAGTGCTGAACAAACATAGCTCTTTCAGATTCTCATAAAACATGTACTCCAACTCCCTGTCTATCTTAGTGGCTTATCTCCTGAACTTGTTGCAGCATGTCAACATCTTTCTTATCTCAGGGAACCCAAAACTGGATTACAGTACTGCAGATGTGTCTCACAATTACCAAATAAATGACAATTGTCAATTCCCCTGACCAGCTGTCTACACTCTTGAAAACACAATCTGTTATGCAGTTGGATGACTTTTATACAAGGGCAAGTTTTTCTTCTTAGACTGCAGAGCTGCTACTGTATAGGGATTGCATGATATCTTGCTATTTGCAGTCCATTTGAGATGAGTGGGAAGTAGGTGGTGTGTTTTTAAAACGTCAGATGAAATTTGATGCAATTGAGAGGCTGTGTTTCATGTATCATGTGCTGGTAATCTTAAAACAAAATGTTATATGTTCATGTCAACTACTTAAGAATAGCTGAATTAAAATCTCTGGGTTAGTCAGTTCAACATATTCTATTCCTGACCAAAGCACTAACAAGTTTGGTTTTGAGATGCAATGTGAAACAGAAAACCTGAGATGCTACAACACAACTCACACATTTTTAGCCCTGTATTTTATAGTAGTGCTCAAGCGGTTAAGACTCAGAAATGTCAAGTATGAAGTCAAGCCTGAAGTTGAGATTTGGTCTTGACGTAAGTCAAGGAATTTGGCAACCAGCAATAAATTCTGTTTACAAAATGCCTATCTGTAACTAATATATTTAAGTTCAGTATTTTAACAACCTTAGAATATATTGCTCAACTTCCAGTACAAATAATATTTAGAGCAGCTCAACCATCTTTTTATCACAGATGCCTGATTCACTTGGTTACTCTAGTCAACTCTTTAAACTACTGTCTTGTAACTACTTTCTTGGACTCTTGTTTATTTTTTAAAACTTGTCCAAGAGACAATCCAGTATGACGTTAATTCCCTCTATGCTTGTTTGGCAACTTCTCATTCAATTTTTCTAACAACAGAAGAACTTTTTAAAATTATTTGATTAACAATCTGTATATTTTCTCTGAACATTTCTTTATTTTTATATATTTTCAATGTTTACACTGGAACGTATTCATTGCATCCAGCCAGAAGTCCATCTACTCAAGTATCTTTTCTCAAAGTGACTACATATTAAACTGAGAGGTGTAAAGATCAATTATATAGGATAATTTTCTGAGAAGTTTTTTTTCCCTAAATCTGGGCAGGAAACTAAAAGAAAGTTTTTACAGTATCAGGGGTCATATATTATAACATTTTGTGGTAATTTGACCCTGAATCCCCTTTGCCTTTTTGGCTACCTCTTTAAAGCCATCTAAATTTTATTCAGTTTTAACTTGTCTAAATCCAATTAATGCAAACTTTTGTCTTCTGCAAGCTTTTTATTTACTCCATTTTTAGACTATTTGTGAATAAACTTCATCACTGAATCTTTCCAACACTGTTAACCCCTGCTGTGCTAACCACTAACCCTTTCTGCACATAATCTTTCATTACAGTCCCATGGGAAAGCTGAATCCATCTCTCAAGGCAGTTTAATTTCCTGAATATCTTCTCCCAGAATTTTGAAAAGTGTAAGTAGATCTTTTTCCCTTTTTTGTTCTTTCAGCTGATAATCCTTCAAAAATTCTAAATAATTAAGAGGGACATTGGTTTCCACTAGCAAAACCATCTGACTTTCAGGATGTTATCTTATTCTACATATTTAATATTTAGAAACATGATGCCAAATACTTATACAATACTGAAGTAACAGACATGGTTCTTTAATTCTAGAAATGAGCCACACGTCAGATGTGAGAGAGATGTGACTATACCTATGTTTTGGCACTCTGATGTGGTAACAGATTTTCAAAACATAGCTCTGATAGCAGATTTGCATGCATCACTTCTAATTCCATTACATTTAGGGTTCATGTATTCACAGTAACAGTTACTGTGGGAATACAGTTGGCTTATTGTTCTAGCAAGGCATGTTTGTGTACATATCCTCCTCTTCTGCACTGTATGTCTTAGTCATATATGTAGACCAGTAAAAGTATTTTTTGCCATTCCTAGTAAAAAGCCACAGGCTTTTTATTGACCTAACAATGCACGGTCTTAGAACTTGTCTGGACTTGTCTTAGCCTGACCTAATTTTAGCTTGTTTTAGAAGTGTGTAGATGTAGTTGGTAATAAATACCAGCCTTTTCTATTAATTGGGACAAAGAAATAAGGTTACTTTCAAGTCCTTTTGAGTTGGCTCTCCTGACCCCTTCTTCTTACAGAAGCCTGGAGCTGTTGACTTTAGGATCTAGAGAGCACTAAAGAGTGTGAGTAGCATTACTGGGCTTGTACTAGTATATAATTTCCTGTAGTATTAAGAGGATTCTTTTGTAATACTTAGATAATTCAAGATATATGCATGGGTATAATTGTACCTGGACAAAAAATAACTGGATATTGTGTTTTGACTACATGCTAAAATATTAATTGGGATAAATTCTTAACTATGTATCTAAGGTGTGTTCCCTTTTTTTCTGATAACAAGTTTTTAGTATAAAACATGACCAAACTTGTCAAAATCTCAACACTATATACATGCCAGTGTTTGAAATCCTAAGTAGTTTTATTAACATTAAAAAGGACAGTTCATGTTCAGTTACACATGTGCTTAAGTTTGTCTTTTTTTTAACTGAGTCTTAGGAGGATGTATCTTCATTCTTGATGGAAAATACACCTCTAGTTTTCGCAAGTGCCAAATGTTATGGTTCAGGAAATGGAAGTGTCTGTAATGAACAGTATCTGAGCTTAATCACAGGATAAATTGCAAGTGCTGTTTTTTGTCTAATGCCCTAGCAACTCTGTCAGTGTGGTTGCTTCTTTTTATCTTTATTTCTTTATTCTTCCATCTTTGTTTCAGTTATTATAGCCTCATTTGCACTCCCTACCCTGACATCCTTTGATATACAGTCATTATAAATCGTGGGCAGTTTTGTAAAGTTCAGAAGGGTTTTTTCCATTATGCTACAGTTAATATCTCATTACAAATGTTATTTCAGATTCCTTGTGTTTGCAAAGGATGACCTCATTCAGTGCTATGGAACTGGTAGGAGAGGAAGGGACTTTTCATCATCAAACATTCAGAAAGAAAGAGCCCAAATTACACCATGCAAAGCTGCCTTACTGTAACTATGACTGTGATTTTTATTTTGCTGTTGTGACTGAACCCTACTTGAGGATTAGGACACAGTTACGTGAAGTACCACACCGATGTACAGCAGATGTTTAGACATCTCCTATGATGCACCATGACCCAACAGCAAAATATGTGCACTGTTTCCTCTAAAGCCGTAGGGAAGGATGAATTGCAAGCACTGCTTCAATTGTTTGTTTTTGTTTTTTTATTGGTTAAAGAGGCCCCTTTTGCTATGAAGAATAATTTCAGCAGTGAGTATTTTTCATCCTAAGGATGTTCACTGTTTTGCATATGCCCAGTTTCTTCCTTGCTTGCGAACTATTTCCCAGTGAGGCTATTTGCCAGGCAGATATAGATACTCAAAAAGCCAAGCAGGAAATGTGATGATGAAATTGAGGTTAAATTACAAAGACACTGAGTATCTGTACGTTGGATTTAGAATTGTTGCACAGTGGGCATGCTGTGGTAGTTTTGTGGGCCTTCCTCTAAGTAAATTGTTTCTATTATAAGGGAATCCAATGACATTACTGGATATAACGTCCCCTTTTTATCAATACTATGTGCATGTTGTGTTTACACTGTGGACACAGATCACATTGAACTTAAAGGAAATACGGCAGCATACAGAGCATTCATTGCCTTTGGAAGAATTCTTGTGAATGCTGTTACCTAATCAACCAGGAATACCTGATTGTATTATTGATTTTTTTCTCCAGCTGTTTTACAAAACTCCTACCACAACTGAAGGTTGACTTACTTTTATGCCAAAGTGCATCCCATATGATTTCACAGCTCCTGAATAACTTGGTTTTTTGTTGATTCTTCATAATTTAAACGAAACTGCCCTTGTTTTAGGACTTTAAGTTGTCAAAATGCAGTGAAAAATAGGTGTATGTCTTCAAAATTCTGACAAAAAACCTTCATGTGACATCATCAGCATAGGGAATCTCATGTCTGCTCTTCCACATGGGTGTTAAAACTCTTGTTCTGTTATCATATATGGTGCAGATTTCTCTTCTTGTTCGGTGTTTTCAAGTTTGCTCAGCTTGCCTAGTTTTTGACAGATTTTGCTGTGCTCAGCAGCTGTTACTATCATGTGGTTTATTTGCTAATTTCTCCTGAGATGGAGTTGCTGGCTTCCAAGAGTCTATGGGTTTCAGCAGACTCTTCTCTGTGTATTATTGAATTGTAGGTAGAATACAGTGTAAGAGGTAAAATATGTTAAAAAATGTCACAGATAACATTTACCATGCACACTTTAGGAGTTCTAATTTTATATTTGAAAGAACTTTCCTAATATTAAGCCCTAAGAGGAATTCTATGACAAAAGTAAGCTGTGAGAAATCAGCACCCTCTAAATATGGGGTTTTTTTGTTTATAATGGAAGTCATCAATGGATCTAGTTTTGGACTGAACTAGGTAATGGCTAAGCTTGAGTATCTGTTTGTAGGGAAAGGATTTCAGAGCTGGAAATGTAGTTTAAAATAAATCAGTGCAGAACCCCCCAGGACCTTTCTCTTTTTTTAATGTTCTTCCTAACTTGAGCAGAAAATAAGAAATATGAGATTTCCTGTACAGTGGAAGTATTTGAAAAATTGCACTTTAGGAAACTCCAACATGGAGCTCATAAAATATTTCTCACCACTCTCTGAAGGCCTTATTATAGGTCTCTCTGTAAGGTGGCTGGCATGTACAGGCAGCTCCCACTTGAGACACGGGAAGCCTAGAAGGGGGGTATGGCAGCCCAAATAAATGTGCAGGTAAATCGTGAGTTAGAAACACTTTTTTTTTTTTGGAAGGCTGCCAAAGGAATAGGGACGTGACTTCCTGGCATCACAGGTCCCTGAGCTGTCTGTTAGTTGAAGTAATGTGAGATGGATATCCTAGTAGTGAAATGACTTGAATATCCGCAACAAAACTTTTCTCTGAGAAAATGAAAATTTATTCCAATGACAGTTCTTGAAGGAAGTGTACAATTTTGAGAAACTACCCCCTGCCCTCCTCAACCCCTCAGAAATATTTTTATGCTCTAGGATAAAATTTCATGTTAAAAGGTCAAACACTTGGCCTTCTGTATTCCCAAGGGTGTGATCCATTGGAATATTTAATCTGATGTACAATAAATATTTGACTGTTTATATAAAGTAGAAGATCTTCATGTGGAGGTGATAAGAGACAACCCCTCATGAAATGCCACTTCCCATGGAGTCAGAAGGAGACACAGAATCACACAGAATCACACAGAATCTAAGGGGTTGGAAGGGACCTCGAAAGATCATCTAGTCCAACCCCCCTGCCAGAGCAGGGTCATCTAGAGTACATCACACAGGAACGCATCCAGGCGGGTTTTGAATGTCTCCAGTGAAGGAGACTCCACAACCTCTCTGGGCAGCCTGTTCCAGTGCTCTGTCACTCTCACAGTGAAAAAGTTTTTCCTGATATTTACATGGAACCTCCTATGCTCCAGTTTAAAACCATTGCCCCTTGTCCTATCATTAGTCATTACTGACAAAAGCTTGGCTCCATCATCCTGACACTCACCCTTTACATATTTGTAAACATGGATGAGGTCACCCCTCAGCCTCCTTTTCTCCAAGCTAAAGAGACCCAGCTCCCTCAGCCTCTCCTCATAAGGGAGATGTTCCATTCCCTTAATCATCTTTGTGGCTCTGCGCTG
>VZRW01003604.1:144644-167313 GCA_013398125.1 Aegotheles bennettii
TGTGGGGCCCAGAACTGGACACAATACTCCAGATGTGGCCTCACCAAGGCAGAATAGATAGGGAGGAGTACCTCTCTTGACCTACTAACCACCCCCTTTCTAATGCACCCCAGGATGCCATTGGCCTTCTTGGCCACAAGGGCACATTGCTGGCTCATGGTCATTTTCGTGTCCACCAGGACCCCCAGGTCGCTTTCTCCTACACTGCTCTCCAGCAGGTCAGCCCCCAGCCTGTACTGGTACATGGTGTTGTTCTTCCCCAGATGCAAAACTCTCCACTTGCTCTTGTCGAATTTCATTAAGTTTCTCCCCGCCCAACTCTCCAGCCTATCAAGGTCTCGCTGAATGGCAGCACAACCTTCTGGTGTGTCAGCCACTCCTCCCAGTTTAGTGTCATCGGCGAGACAGTTGCCCCATGCACAGAGGGGAGAATAACGATCAAGTATCTGGAATGAAATGTTTTCTATCCTGGGTCAAAACATTTCTAAACAACTCTTGTTAAATTTCATGAGTTTATATTATTCAGAGGTTTGGGGTTTTTCTTTTTTTTTCCAGGATTTTTTTTCAAAGACTTGCTCTTCCTAGCCACCCATGGACTGTAGAAGACATGGATGTTAATGGGAGAGATTGATACTCTGCAACATGTGCAGTCCCAACACATTGATCCAGTCCTAGAACTTTGTCTTTGTTGTACAAAAGTTCCCATGGAAACACCAAAGTTGAATATATATATTAATTTCTGCAGGTTAATAATTTGCCTGCTTACCCTTTCTGTGTTTTCTACAGACTTTTCTCCAATAAAATATTATTTTTTAAGGTATTTTTCAGGCCTAAACAAGCAAAGATATTGAAGCTTCATGGTTCTCAGTATGCCTAGTGATATGGCCCATGTACTAAAGATCATTGAGATATGTAATTACATTCAGTAGGAGATTCAGAAGGTTTAAAAATGTTCCTACATTGGAAAAAAAAAAACAAAACCCCATGACATTTCTTTTAGAAAGGATTGTATTGAACTTGTCTGTATGAAGAAATGAAAACATAAAGAGTAATTTATATAGTTATCTCAAAAGCAAATTTTTTATGAACTTCCTTAAGCTCCCTGGACATCCCAATGGAGATGGTTTACATAACCCTGGCCACATCCAGCCTGCACAGCAGTCTTGTCTTCACTCAAGTCGCTTCACCAAAAGGTTTCCAACTCCCTGGAAGGGAGCCCTAAAGCCCTACCACTCATGGCTTTAGCTGTTATTCTGCAGTTACAGAATCACAGAATCACAGAATTCTAGGGGTTGGAAGGGACCTCGAAAGATCATTTAGCCCAACCCCCCTGCCAGAGCAGGGTCACCTAGAGTACATCACACAGGAACACATCCAGGCGGGTTTTGAATGTCTCCAGAGAAGGAGACTCCACAACCTCTCTGGGCAGCCTGTTCCAGTGCTCTGTCGCTCTCACAGTGAAAAAGTTTCTCCTTATATTCACCTTATACTCTCCTTATATTCTGGCAGTTGCCAGAATCATGGCTATGTTTAGCTTGTCTAACACACTGTTGGGAAGCCGGGTGACCTGCCAATAAAGTGTGCTATCCTCTGTAGGAAACCTACCTGCTCCTGTCAAATGGCTCATCTCACCCTGTTCTTGTAGAACAGTTCTATATTGGCATAACAGTCCAGTTGAAAAAAAAATCTAGCTAATTCTACCAGGAATGGGAAGAACACTAAAATCTGTGTTTTGTCAGTGGGATGAGTGGAGCTTCAACTCAGCTCACTCTTCCAGTAATTTGCAGGGATAGGCATTAAATCAGGGTTTCTCCTGTGACCAAACCAAAGAAAGAAGCAAAACTTCTGGACAGAACCCCTAGCGTAAGGCCACTTTCAGGCTTAAACAGAATTTAAATCTCTCACATCTAGAGTTTCAAGGTACCCACTGCATCCGTCACCATGAGTGTTCAGCCAGTGGGAGTTAGCTGAGATTTGAGGAATATGTTTAAGTGAAGTAATATCTTAAAGAAAATTTTGTCCTTCCTGAATATATTTGTGTTTCTCAGATATCCAGACAGGACTGTTCCTTCTTCAGTGTATATATTCACTGAATTAATGTAAAAATATTAATGAAGTTATTAGCAGTGGTATTGCTTTTGCAAGGACAATGAAGAGCTGTTTCTCATAAAATTAACTTCCACCAACTGCTCTGCAGCACTTTTTTCATCTCCCACTTTCTGAACTGCAACTGTCAGAGTTATTTTAAGTTTGTCACAAATTAACAAGGAATTGTGCTCCCCTTTGTTATTATGGGAATTAATGGATCAGGCCAGGTTCTGTGCTGGTGTTAATTGCTCCATCTCTATTTGAAGTCAATGGCACTACATTGCTTCCTACTAACAGAGAACTCAACCTTTCATTTTAATTTTGACATGCAGGCATAGGTTATGCTGAGTTGGAAATCTCATTTGTGAAGTTTTATAGACTCGGGCTGAGATGCTTTGTATTGCTAACACTAGAGCTCTTATCTTGCATCCTTTTTCTGTGGCTTTCACTGCAAAGTATAACCTCCCATTTCTATTCTAACCCAATACAGTTTTTGAAAAAATTCGAGTCTTTCAGAAAGGAGGGGGTGTCTCTGCCTCATCTTTTGTCTCCAACCCTCACATGTAGTTTTCCTCATTTTACCTCTATTTCTAGTGTGCAATCTTTTGTACTCCTATTCAAATTTTCCATCATTATTTTACTCTTTCTCTGATTCTGTTTCAGGAATCTTACCAGCAACAACATTCTCTACTTCGCTGCTGTATGATTGGAGTTTTATTTCTAGTTATTATCTTGCTCTGTGAGTCTTTCTGAGAATATCTATCATCTAGAACTGCATCTAGTAATTTAAGACATTTCCATTTCTGTCCCCTCCCCATACCCTATTTCCACCTATCCTTGCTATAAAGATTCAAAATACTTGTCGATAGGAATGAAATATTTTTTCTATTTGTGCATACCTATTTAGAAGCATTTGCTCTAAGTAGGACAGACATTTCACTAACAACTGATTAACAAAGGTATATTTTTAATTATTATATGCCTATAAATTAATGAAGAAAGTATTATTCTCTTTGCCAGGTACATATGGACCCTTTCTGCCTTTAAAACTGAGGTTAATTATGAAATTCCATTTTATCTGCCAAATTATTCTAGTTCTTTGAGACTTCTTTAAAGATTAATAGTTGGCTAATTATAATGGTGTTAATATATGCAGTTTTCTAAAGGTAGTGAATAACAGGATCTCTGTAAAGGTTTGGCTAGAACAGTCTTAACTAGGGCACTGAACTGTCACCTGCTTCATGAAAATGTGCAGGGTTTAAAAAACATGATGGAAAAAAATATTTCCAAGGGAAGATAAAAAATTTAGATCATTTTAGTGATCTAATTGATAGAAAAGGCCTGCAACCAATTTTATTGACACATACTATTTGAGGATAAAAGTGGAAGTTCCTGAAATGAGAAGAAATTGCATTGTAGGGGAGGTTTAAGTGACAGAGGGACATAAGCATGGAAATTTCTTAAATGTGAATAATTTTCAACACAGCATGTAAACATATCCTAAGCCTGTAAACATGTTCCTTGCATGGCTGTACCCTCTAGAGCATGATGATGGACATGCTCAAGCATTCTAGGTGCCTTAGGACACCATCATGCACATCCAGACTGCACGGCAGTGAGGTTCCAAAGGTGGATTGTTCTTTTCATGAATTTCTTTGAATGCTGTGCTCAGGACAAGGCAAGGATCACTACTCCTCGAAAGGCAGTGAGAGGCAGGGTGTAGGTTGCATGGTAATACACCTGGAGAGTTGTGTGCCGCAGCAGGATTCCTGTCTGTTTGTGGGAGGAAAAGGAGAAGAATTTCCTAATTACAGAAATGGAGAAATTATTCTAGTTGCACATGACAGAATAGAATTTACTGCATAAGTAGCATAAGTAACATATAAGTAGCATCTCATATTATGAATCAAGCGCTTGATTTCCAGAATGAAACTATTTAATACCATCATCTGCACCATAGAACCATAGAATCATAAAATTGTTTTGCTTGGAAAAAGACCTTTAAGATCACCAAGTTCAACCATTAACCTAACACTTCCAAGTCCATCACTAAACCATATCCCTAAGCACCACATCTACATGTCTTTTAAATACCTCAATGGATGGTGACTCAACTGCTTCTCAGGGCAGCCTGTTCCAGTGAGTGATAACCTTTTCAGTGAAGAAAATTATTCCCAATATCCAATCTAAACCTTCCCTGGCACAAATTGAGGCCATTTCCTCTTGTTCTATTGCTTGTTACTTGGAAGATGAGATGAATACCCACCTCACTACAACCTCCTTTCAGGTGGTTGTAGACAGTGAAAAAGTCTCCCCTTAGGCTCCTTTTGTCCAGACTAAACAACCCCAGTTCCCTCAGATGCTCCTCACAGGACTTGTGCCCTGGACTCTTGATCAGCTTCTCTGGACATGCTCCAGAACTTCAATGTCCTTTTTTTAGCTAGAGGACCAAAAGTGAACACAGTTCAGAAAGGAAGGAGGTGGCCTTTTCTAGAGTGTTCTTTTGTGTCAGAACACTCACAGCTGGTATTGTTCTAGAGTCTTCTGACATTGATTAAGCCTGAGCTGTTGTGTAAATTTTACTTTTGCTATGTTCACTACTGAATTAGGATGAGAACAAAGACAGCCAGGTGTTTATGGCCTTCCAATACTATCTCATAGTGGACACAGAGAGTCAGTTTACTACAAGAGTTATAGATCAGTGCAGACTTACTGAACTGCAAGAACCCTGAAATTATGATCTCCAGTATATGTTTGTACTCACACATTTATGCTCACATAAACGCGAGCAACTTCAGTGAAATAAATTTCATTTATTGTGACTTCTTTCATTTTAACAATGTTTAAATAACAGCTGAATCAGATGAACTAAGCACCAAAAATTACTTCTGCCTTGAAATCTAACCATAAAAATGGTCTCCTCACTAATAACTAGGATTTCTTCAAAGACAATGCTAGGTCAGATAATCTTTTTGTTCTCATCTCTCTTTTTAAGGTGTACAAATAATTTGGGAAGAGTGTAGAATGCAGACATGGGGTTTGGAGGCACATGTGAGGGGATCATCTTTGTTACTTGACAGCGCTTTCACATTGGAGAGGTTAAAATGTGACACTTTATAGTGAAGAAGTAGCACAGTGCATAAAAGAGAGGTAGCCCTGTCCCAGTAATGACGGAGTCATCCTTGGATAAACATGTCTTCCTGAGGGAAACGTACTTATTTTTTCTCATATTTTAAAATGTATTAATTTATGGTCTGCTTGTTTATTTACAAGTAATATTTGTCATCCAGATTCTTGCTTCAAGCCTCACCTTGTCATTTATGGTTTAATTTTAGAGGAAAACTTATCTTCTAACAGTGAATTAAGATTACTTAAATTTAAAGTTCTTTTTTTCATAGGTTTTGATCCAAGAAAGCTGCATTTAAATTATATTGTTCATAAGTCCTGAAAAGGAGGAAAAATTAGTACCCCAAACTTTCATTTTGTAACCCTAGAAAGGAGATGGAGTTGCAACTAGAGCAGTGAGCTTCTAGAAGGTGAGTTCTATCTGTTACACAAAGTTGAGGATAGAACATTCTTCAGTAGAATATTGTGCTTGTGAAAAAAAAAAAGTTTATTTTTGAAAATATTATATTTCTATTCCACTTCAATCCCTTTTTTTTTTCTTCACATGTCTTTTTGTCTCTGATGGCTAGAGTTCTCTCTTTTCTTTATTACTTTATCATTCAGTCCTTGTTTTTGTTGTTCTTTCCCTCTCTGAAATTCAGTAAATGTAGGGCAGTAGGAAGGGAAAAGCAATCTAGTGAAATTAATTTGATCAATGACTGTGGTATATCACCCATTGTTTATCAACCTTAATTCAAAAGTAATAAAAGGTGGCCAATGAGATATCAAACTTTCTGAAGAAACAGAAAGGATCCTAAGAAAGCAAGGGTCAGTGAATCTGGATCTTAGACAAATGTGTAGATTCATACACTGATTTAGGCTACTTAGCTGAATAACTATCTAAACTCCAATATCTTTTTGTATATTAAATAAATGTTTAGGATTGTTCTAGAGAGAATGTAGTAATATGAAGTTCATAACTGAACTATACTTAACCATAACTTAAATACACTTTATATTAAGTGATGAGTATCCTGTGTACTACAGTTGATAGAGAAATGGTTACACATTACCTAAAGGAAGAGTCACTCTGTAGGGGAAAATCCTATTTCACACATCTACTAGGGGTCTTCTAAAGTCAACAGCATATCAGTAGGAAGATATGTTGTTCAATATTGTTGGAGAAATTAAACTGTCACAGGAAAAAAAGAAAAGTCTCCTCATAGGTCAGCTACTGTTTAAAAGATATGGAGATCCAAGTACTACGTAGTGTATTAAAATCTGCAAAAGGGATTAATAAGAAAATAACAAAGTCTGTACATGATTCAAAATTATTTAAAACAGACAAAACTAAAGCTGACTGTCAAGATTTGCACGAAATCCTCATGCCAGCTAACAGATAGGATGACAAAAATGAAATTCACTTTCATAAAAGTGAAGCAATGTATAAAACTTAAAATAGTCCATGATAGCATACAGGTAATTAGGGATAAAGCCAATATGAACACCTAAGAAAGAGAAAAGTTCTTAGTTTTTTAGAAAAAGCCTACAAGAGGAAAGAAGTGAAGCACAAATTCTTTCTCATCAAATCTTTCAGTGATAAGAGAATCTGAAGTGAAATTCAAGTTTCCACTGCATTTCTTTGACAAATTCTAAAGAGGAGTATGCAGCATCTTCTAGAGATATTGTCAGTTACTCTTCACTGTATAGCTGTGAAGATGGAGAGAAATTTTGCCTGTAATAATAGTTCAGCTGCAAGGACAAGGAAGAAGTTTTGCAAAGCTGCATAAGCAGCAGCTGGTCTCCAAACCTCAATGGCTTCCAGTAGAGATGAAGTGCCATATAAACATATGTGTCTTTATTTACCTCCTCCCCACCTCCTCCCCCACACAAACTAGCCTAGTTTCTTATCCACACTGTGTGGGCAGAGAATGGGAAAATAGCTCTTGTGAGCTGCTCCTGCTCTCTCCTTGCAAGAAAAGGGGAAGTCTGGATTGTTCCTAAGGTGCTTGGACTGCAACTGCTGAATAACAAACCAAGACACTGCCCTGGCGAAAGACTTACACATGCTGCTTCTATCACAAGTGAAAACCTAGGTCAAATGCCTACATGCCAGAACAGCCACAAATATCACCCTCTCCTGACGAGTTGTCTTCACTGAACTAATGGCCATAGCTAAAATTTAGCACTTTCTCGCTTCCCACCTTATCCCCACCTCCAGGCCGTCAGACTTTAGATGGATGAATTATCTTCCCCTAGTTAAACAATTTAGAATTTTAAGTTAAGCATTACCAAAACCTTCTTCAAAGTTATTCACTAGCTTTCTATAATAGAAAAAAATGCTTTGACCTATCAAAATGTAATTTATATTAGTCTAAAACTAATTGAATATTTTTTTTTCAGTTATCTGGATTTTCTGGAAAAGAAACATTTTGTTTGATCTAAATCAAATACATTCAACACCAAATATTTTTTTATCTTTTCCAACATTTTTTTAGATGATGGAAAGTATGATCAAAGGACACTTCAAAACAAAAAAAATGTTTCATGGGAATTGATGTTTTAATTTTGAAAATATTTTGTAACTTTTTCCAGATATTTTTAGAATGTAAAAATGGAATGACTATCCAATGTTATTAAATATTTTGCTCAGGAAAGAAAGCAGTGGTTGTAAAATCTCACTATATTTCAAACAGTCTCTCTCATCCTCAGAATCTACCATTAATAATAATTTTTAGAGGCTGAGACTTTATTCCAAGTTTCCACCTTGGGGGAATTTTCTTTTTATCTTTGAATTGCAAACCTTTGAAAGGAAGCATTTAGAATGGAAGGCATGACAGATCTTTTAAATGGAATATGCAGCTACTGAGCTCCACACTATAATTACTGTCATACTGAAGAAGGTTAAATATTTATGAAGAATGTGCTTTTTATCATTCAGTCTAATTTTTAAACCTGAATTCTGTAATTGCATTGAAATACCAATAATCAAGGGGGGTTTCTTTCTTGGCAGGCATAAGATTTTTACCAGTCTCATTTATTTGTGAAGTGTAGTGGATAGAGGCATATAAACAACGTCAGTGGAATTTTTTCATTTTAGACCAAAAATAAATTGAAAATAGTTCTGCCAAATAACTTCTTAGGCAATGTCTAACTGACTTCCCAGAGATTAGAAACTGGGCTTCCCTCCATTATGTATATTGAGTTTTATGTTAGGTCACTTTGTGAATTCCCCCCGGCCCCCCAAATTTGATTAGGTTAAATATCAAAGTGAAAATTAATCTTACATTCTTTCTAGCATAGATTGTCATAATTAAATCATACAGTAAACTTCTGAAGAATTTCAAGCCCAAATTTACTGCGTGGCCCAAATTTGCCTGATGATTGCTCTTTAATCTTGAAAACCCGATCTAAATTCTGGTTTTAACAATGCTATCACAAATATTTTCCACCTCCTTTTACAGTTTTATAATCAAAATACTAATAAAAAGTAGGGAAAAATATTTCTGTTTAATAATTTGATTGATGCATATCAAGCCCCTTGATTTTCAGCTGATAATTTTATATAAATTAAGCTAGAAGAATTATCTGAAGAGATTTACTGGAAAACTTATCCTAAAGGATGTATAGACTGTGATTTTATAGTTCATCAGGCTATTAAAAATTTTTCATTTTTAATTTGAAATATTAGTTTGTCATTGGGAAACATTAAGAAAAAAAAATCACAGTCACCTAAAATGGGCTCTAGACAGGAATCTGACACCTAAATCTAAATCATGATCCAAATTCTGCTTATACAATAACTGCTTAAACCAAGAGGCATTTTGATGTTTTCTCATCACTTGATAGTTACTCAGGCATGATGCATTAAGTCCTGTCATTTGTGCAGGCATAGAATGGACAAGCTAGTTCCCACCTATGCTAGGAAGCCAGAAGCGAAGCAGAGAAATGACAAAGTCCTTGGCTTGGCAGAGGAGGAGAAAGTTCTTGCTCAGTCTCATTCCAGCACAGAGCTACTGACTTGGGTCCCTATCAGCATTGTTTTCTAGCTATTTTCCTTGAGTGTCTAGCTGCTAGAGGAGAAGTGATGGCAGTTTGACCATCTTTCATTTTACAGACTTGTGGTTAATACACTTACTTGGGAGAAAGGCAGTCCCATGTTCCGAGATTGACTCTCGAACCCAGGGCTATTTGCATTCAGTAGACTTTGTTTTTCTAAAAACAAACAAACAAAGCCAAACAAACAGGAATAATTAAAAAAAGTGCTTAGATCGGATTGTAGTACAAAGGTGCTTTCCCTGTGTAGAGGTTGATCAGAGAGCTAACTGATTGTTAATTGATAGAGCAGCCCCACTGACCATCACACTCAGGTGTTAATTGTTATGCAATAATAAAGGTTAACTACTTAACAAGACTAAGGACCTTAAAAGGCAGGGCTGGGGGCACTAGGGTACCTCAGTGCCTGAGCACCAGAGGAGAGAGCAGGAGGTACTCTGTGTGATGGATGTCGCAAACTGCTCAACCTACAATACCAGCAAGAACATCAAGTGTTGGAAGGGCGGCCAGCTCTGCGCTCCCTGCACACCCAGTGCTCCAGGGTGGCTTGCTGCTAGATTGAGATTACATCACCTGGATCCCTGGCACCCTGGAGTCTTTAAAATGACTGGCTTGTGTATTGTGTGATTTTCTATACAACAGTGCAGCTTCTGTCAGAGGCATGGGGGGCACACAGCCTTCTGATAAGGGCTCTCCATTTGGAGAAGTAATTCATGCTACTCAGACTAGAGAGAGTCCTCTACTTCTTCACAAACTGTTCTATTCACTGGGAGAAGGTGAAGGGTTATTTTAATTGAACTCTAGGTGCCTTCTTTTGAGGTGGAAACTACCTCAACCACCTTAGCACTCAATGGATAACACATTTAGTATGTGATCAATCTTATCCAAGAATAAATATCTAAAGAATGTCAGGTCAGCTAACTCCTCCAAACATTTCCTTCTTTCCATTGACTGAAAAGGGATCCTGACCTAATTAGCTCAGTCACAGCCATTTAAAACTGAAACAAATGCTACCCACTGGTGTTTATAGGAACACCATCATGGCACAGCTTTGTTCTGAAAGAAACCAAGTCCTCCTCAGTTGTGTGAAAGGCATGCCCTTGTCCTCAGGAGGAGATTCTGGACCTTGCTTCCAGGATAGCTGGAAGGACCATCCCCAGAGTCATAGAAGTGAGCACTCCATAGCACAGTGTTTTCTAGTGGCTACTCTAGGCAACTCTCTATTAACAGTGCAGGGTAGCTCTTCTGAGAGGTCTCAGACTTCTTGTGAATTAGACAGGGAATGTAGGGGCCCGAATTCTGGTGAGAGCTCCATTCAGGGAAGTGAGATAAACATTTATATCCTAAGTAGACCTGGATTTTCAAAGATTCCAGAAAATATTCTAAGATCTCTAAGCATCTTATTGGTGTCAATAAATTTGAGTCATAGTGCATCTTGTATTTAAAATTAATGTTACTCTGCTTCATTTAATTACAATTTAAGTAACCACCTAGAACTGAAAAAATTGCACTTACAGAATGCATTTTTTTCTATTGAAGCTATAAAGCTGGGAATATACACTATGAGAATTTGTTATGAATCTAGTATTGACTATTTATGACACTGTCTTGGTTTGGTTTTGTTCTGTTGCCAACCTGAATGCATGGAGTTAAATAATTGGAAATAATTGGAAATGGCAATAAGGTTGTTAAAGAAGTGAGAAGGTAAAACAATGACACAGATAAGGCAGCCTAAGGTATATAACTTCAAAGAATTTTAGATATGAGTGGCTGCTGGGCTATTGGGAGACAAACTGGCTCTGTGTAGGCTGACATGGGGTACTCTTCCTAGGGCTATGCCTGGGTTCAGCAGAGATCTGAAACTTCAAAGACTTTAGAAAAGGGAAGAGGGCATGAATTAGAATAGGAAAGGCTATGAGGGATGATTCAATGAAAAGCTGACAGTCAGACTGCAGGAGGCACGAAGAAAAAACATGTATGGTGATCTGAGTAGGGTGTGGTTTTGGGGATTGCTTTGTTTTGCTTTACCTCCAGGTAAATGACATTAGGTTCAGGGGAATATAGGAAGAATCAAAACTTTCATACAGTTCTATAGGTGTTCCTACCATTAGGAATTCATGTTTTGATTCTTGTTTTGCAGGTGTGATCACTGTGTCATCAAATAGATATAAATCTGTAGCTATGTTGGAGAAAATGATCATGACCAATGTCTTGTTATGACTCAGATCAAGCCTGGGAGTGGGTAAGCTGTGGAATCCCACCCAGGAGAGGGAATTAAGGTCTAGCAACTTTGGTATATGTTCAAGAAGATCCAAAAGAAAGAGAGTTTCAGATATATATTAGCTGTGATACTGATATTCATAATTGCTTTACCAGAATTGTGTTAAAAGAAAAAGCATATAAATCTGGATTCTTCTAGGATTCTTCAGTCTCAAAAAAAAGGCAGACTGAGGACTGGTAAAATCATAGAATCACAGAATGGTTTGGGTTGGAAGGGACCTTAAAGATCATCTAGTTTCAACCTCCCTGCTGTGGGCAGGGACGCCTCCCATTAGACCAGGTCGCTCAAAGCCCCACCCAACCTGGCCTTGAACACTTCCAGGGAAGGGGACAGCCATAACTTCTCAGGGCAACCTGTTCCACTGTCTCACCACCCGCACAGTAAAGAATTTCTTCCTAATATCCCATCAAAACCTACCCTCTTTTAGTTTGAAACTATTCCCTCTTTTCCTATCACTTCCTGTCCTAGTAAAAAGTCCCTCTCCAGCTTTCCTGCAGGCCCCCTTCAGGTACTGGAAGGCTGCTCTAAGGTCTCCCCAGAGCCTTCTCTTCTCCAGTCTGAACAACCCCAACTCTCTCAGCCTCTCTTCATGGAAAAGATGCTCCAGCCCATCTTCATGGCCCTCCTATGGACTCGCTTCTAACAGCTCCATGTCCTTCTTACATTGGGGACTCCAGAACTGGACACAGTACTCCAGGTNCCCATCTTCATGGCCCTCCTATGGACTCGCTTCTAACAGCTCCATGTCCTTCTTACATTGGGGACTCCAGAACTGGACACAGTACTCCAGGTGAGGTATCACAAGAACTGATTAGAGGGGGAGAATCAGCTCCCTTGACCTGCTGGTTACACTTCTTTTGACAACTAATACAGTTGGCTTTCTGGGCTGCAAGCACACATTGCCGGCTCATGTTGAGCTTTTCATCATCCATCATCCCCAAGTCCTTCTCCCTGGGGCTGTTCTCAATCCATTCTTCACCCAGCCTGTATTTGTGCGTGGGTTTCCCCCGACCCATGTGCTGGACCATGCACTTGGCCTTGTTGTACTTCCTTTGGTTTGCATTGGCCCATCTCTCAAGGCTGTCAAGGTCCCTCTGGATGGCATCCCTTCCCTCCAGTGTGTCGACCACACCACACTGCTTGGTGTCGTTGACAAACTTGCTGAGATTGTACCCAATCCTATCATCCATGCTGCTGACAAAGATGTCAAAGAGCGCTGATGCCATGAACAATTTGGATTGTGTCTATTTCGTCCAGAGTGACCTTGTACAGAAGTTACCCTGCTTGGATAACAGAAAACAAAACCATTACGTTTTGTTTAACCTTTGTTACCTATTCTCTATTAAATTTATTTTTTATCTATTCTTTATCCACTAAAAGCGGTTTTCTAGCAACGTCATTCTTCTGCATCCTTTGCTGCTTTGTATGCACAAGTGCATAAAGGGTTGATTTTGAATTCTGTTTACAGTGTGTTTATAGTGTATTACATTTATTGCTGATCAGCTTCTAGGAAGCACAAATGTCTTTAGATGAGTACTTGTGGCATTTTTTGGCTCCCTTAATTCTGAGTAGAACAAGAGTTGAAGGGGCAATGAATGTTGAACCAGGTTGTTGTGTTCCAAAAAGTATAGACGGAATAAAAGAGGTTATATTAACTCTACTTAGCCAATAATAGTTTTTCTTAAAATGTGCTACACTAGTCTCTTTGTTCAGTGTCCTTGAAACTGTAGGCATTATTGGCAAGCTGTAGAATATTTGAGGAATTCAGGAAAGATAAAACATTAAATATGAGTTTTACCATTTGAGTGGATTCCCTTTTATATCTCTAGCAAGCAGCTTATCTGGGCTTTTTAACTCCAGTTACACTGCTTCAGAAATTACTGATTTGAAGGACACTGGGAGTTAGGGCCAAATAGGAGTAGTGGTAAATGTTAAAATATGATTTAAGGGGCCTTTACAAGGTCTGGAGAAAAGCTGTTTGCTTCCCAAAACATCTTAAAAGGGATGTTTAGGGGAAATCCTATGATGTCTCTTCCAGAATCCCAATCTCATTTCATACTTAAGTAACCATGCAATTTTAAAGAATGATGGTGAGTTACCTGTAGTTTTTTTTATTCTCTTTCGGAATCTTGCCTGACACCATTAATGCAAGCATGTTCTAAATTACAGTCTTCAGAAAGTGTAGCACAAAAAAATTCAGCACTGCATGACTGGTTTTGTAACTAAAGCTGTAAAGATTTTTGTTATACATCATCTGGACATCTGAAGTAATGTTGTCAAGGACTTTCAGATCTTGTTTAAATCCTGTACATGTTTCTTACAGTCAACCTGGGAGAACAACAATGGAAGATAATTTTTGCAAATAGTACTGTAAATGGTATGACTCGCTGCACTGGTTATTTTTTGTAAGAAGACATGAGGTACATCTTGCTAGCAAGTGTGTAAATTTTTAAATTATTTGATGCCAGTTTACTTAGGTGAAAAATTAATTTTTGTTCTGATACTCACCTACAAAAGTCAAGCAGAATAATACTTTCTTTTATGCTACCATTAACTATAGAATGGTGACTTACATTTCATATATTTAATCCTCAGAACAACAAACAAACTACATCCAAATATGTTCAATTACTTTCAATGATTTAAAGGAATTACTTCCTGCAAATGAAGTATCAATATAGGCACTTCAAAAATATTGAAAAGCCTGATCCTTTTATTATTTTATTATTTTATTACTTGATTATTTTATTTACAAACATTTTTATAGCTATATTTTATGTATCTGTTTGATTTCTTTGTTAGCTTTATTAGGAAAGAATATAGTGCTATCTTTGGCTTTACTTAGCTGAATCTATAAATCTAATAAAAATAACCATTGACCTCACTGCTGCAGCACCTTTTTATTCCTGCCTTCTATTTTCTCTCCTCTTCATGACTTCTATAGAAGCAGGCAGAAGCAGGACAGCATAACCCCTTTTGTCCCTATATCAAGGTTCACTCGTAGCTACATTTCGCTTTCCTGAATCTTTTTTTTTTCACCAGATGACAATCAAGACAAGTGACTTCAGGATACACTCAGTAAGAACAGCACCACCATGACTCAGTGAGACCATATTCCAATGATTTTGAGGGAAAACCTCTATTGAGGTATGCAGTAAATAATGCCATCTCATAAAAGGAATGAATTAAGATGCCAGTTTGTTGTGGGATAGCTACTAATGACCAGTTGTGAAGTTTGTGTTAACTTCCACCTTTTCCCCTTGAACTAACCTAGATTTGATGGTAACATCATGTGTCAGGAGAAAGACCTTTTGAGAACACTTCCTGATCTAGACCAAATTGAGGGAAAATAGTTAGAGATTCCATAGTACCTACCCCTTTAGGGGTGTTATAGACAGAGCTGGTTCTCTTTCTTCTGTGAACATCTATACTAATTATATAACAAGAAAAAGAATGAAAATGCTTAAAAACTCCACGTTCATACAAGCTCTTATCTAAACTACAGCCAGCATCTGAGCATAGTCATGGCCTTGTTCTGTAGTTTATGAAAGTCTTTCTCTGTTCATCATGTCCATCATATGAGAGACCTCTCTTATCAGAACAGCATGATCCTTCTGACACATTTCATTCAATAAAGGTCAATAGCTGTGGTTGCTTCTGCTTTTCAAACTAGCATTTTAACCTGGATAGTAATATTAGAAGTCACTGCTTTTTCTCAGAGATTGACCATGGAGGCTAAAAAGTTGTTAGAAGATGATTAATAGATGCCTTTCAAAGGAATGATGACAGTTCTTACAGCCCACATCTCATTAACCAATCTGCAGTTGTTTGCTTTGTCTTATTGCTGCATTGCTTGCCTGCATGAGCAAATTGGCAGTTGCATCATCAACAATTCCTGCGTATTCTTTTTGTTTTGTTTTGAAGTATGAAATGGAGAGAAGGAAATTGGCATTTCCTTTGCATGAGGCATTCAACTTAATATACTAGAAAAGGCAAAAAACCCCCTGGTAACTTCCTTACTGATAGACAAGCTCCAAGAAAGCCAGAAAAAAAAGATCTGTTTTCATTCATAAGCTGTCTCTTCCCTATGCTTGAGTTACAGGTGTCAAAATATGGGTAATTTAGTAGACTTTTCTAGAGATATAAAAGAAAAATAACTTGATACACTACAAATCTTTAGTTTGGGCTGCAGAACACTATCAATGAACGATAACTGCTGGGGCTGTCTGCATCCTTCTGCTGCATTTGACTTCATTGTCTTTTTTTGTGATAAATTGTAAAGCAACATATCAAGTTAGAAGATTATTGACTGTCCTGCTGGAAAATTTGTAGAGCAGGCATGGTTTTAAATTAGTTCTCTAAAAGAGTGAACAAGTCAAATCTGTGCAAGGCCAGTTTACACAGTATGCATCAGAGTGACAGGCGGTAACTAAAAACAGAAATGTGCATATTTGGGTGGAGGGGATTTTACGAGACATGAGTTATTTTCATGAACACTTGGAGTCTAGCTAATTTCTACACAATTTCTTGTTCTTTGAAAGATATGTGGCTCTACTTAACTCTGCTATTCTGTTATACAGTTTGGCTAGTTTAAGAAAGATGGCTAAATAACCTTAGAATATCCTTTGTTATTCTTTTCTGGGACCAGAGAGGAATGACATAAGTCTCATTTTGATAAAGTCTTTTACACCATTTCAGAAGTGCAGAGGGATTATGGAACAACTACAATTACTAACAACAAAAACTAGCAATTTTTGCTTTCTTCAAGTCCCCTTTCCGATGATGAAAATTATTTGACAACAAAGTGTGTTGGATTTAATGAACCTGTGTTTATTTCAATGAGTTAAAGGTTTGGTTTACCAGCTGGAAAAGTCTAGTGTATGGCTAATACCCATGTATTATATTCGATGATTTGGGTTTCTTCCATGATTTCACTTCCCATAATGCTAAATTCTTCTGATACTATTGCAATTATTCCATAGAAAGCAGAGCTGAGCTGTGTCCCTTCTGCCCTCTGGCTGGTTTTCTCTTTAACTTTTTCCTGAGGAGAAAGCAGACTTCAGAAAAGGTCCAGCTAAGCTACAGAGAGATTATCACTGGAGATGGCATAAACAGAAAAATGATACTGTCTACACTGAAAGTGTCTTCCTTTAAGTGTTAGGTATCTTTAATGATTAGATTTTTTTTCGTTGTTTCAGTTGATAGATATTTAAAACATCACATTTTTCTCCACTTGTGGACTCCATGTTTTTGTTTGTTTGTTCTGTTTGTTGTATTTTTTTTCAGAAGGTAGAGCCCGTTTCCCTGTGACATTATTCACCAAGTCTTCAGGAGACCATCAGAGCCACAGTATTCAAGACCCTACAAAGAATCTGTTACTTATGAAGGTGCTTTTGAAAATCCCAATGGCTACCTTTCTGCATTTCCAGATACATAAAAATACCTTTAAAAATATGTGTGTTACTTGTCAACTTCTCACTAGGCAAATTTACAGTCATAGAATCATAGAATCACTCTTGTTGGAAAAGACCTTCAAGATCATTGAGTCCAATTATCAACAATCTGTCTATTTCTGGCTGTATATATTGTCAAAAGGCATTGATTTAAAATACTTACTCTTTTTCTTTCTTTTTGGAACCATTGATTCACTCCTCAGCATTTCCATTTTCAGAGCAAAGTAAATTGATACTGCATGGTTTACCATGTAGGGCTCTGGTGGATAAAATAAATTCCTGTTTTACCTTCACATTAAAGTTTTTACTGTCCTTATTAAGAGTAAAAGTTTGCATTTGGTTTCTTCAAAAACATTAACTTGTCTACTTTTTTGTATGACTTTTAAACATAACTTGAATGTCATTCTCCACTGTAACACTGATTGCATTTCAAGGGTCTTGTAAAATACTTGGAGGGAATTGTCTTATATAAGTATAAATTATTATCGCTGAAATGTAGATATTTCATGGTAGTGATTGTGACACTACTACTTTGAAAGATGTTTAGTCAGGTAATGGCATATCTGCCATAGCATTAGAAGTTAGTATATTGTATTAAAAAATAAAATGTGCTGAATATAGCCATTAACTGAATAATGCATTACAGCAAATCTGATTCCTTGAAATACCTGGGTCATGTATGCCACTGATGAGACATGGAGGAATTGACTTGAGCACCTTGGTGTTATTCTACTATGGTGACTTCATTGACACTGGGAATTTTTGACTTTAACTCAACTCTGAATCCACTGACTACCAGTTTTGTAGGAGAACTGTCAGTATCACTCTACCACAGAAACCAGAGTTGTACAGATACATTTGCCTGTAGAGTTTTTTAGATACATTCCCCACTTGCCAAATTAAGAACAAGTTTTCAGAAACTGATAAGAACAATCTTACAGATAAGAAAGGGAAATTTATCAGGCTTATTAATGGTATTTAAAATGTTCTAAGTAGAATTCTCGTCTCACAGGTATAAAAAAAGCCTGATGTTAAATATAGTAGAAACTGCATGTTCGCCAGTAAGGGGAAAAGGTAGTCTTCCTGCTCTCTTGGTACTTCAGAAGGTATCATTGCATACCATAGTTTATGTTTATGGACCTATAGTATTGTTTCCCTTTTCTCAGACGATTGTTTGAAGAGCACTAGGTTTAATCAGTGTATCTGAGTACAAAATGAGGTAACAATCCTGCTTATTAAAAAATACTTTCTCAATTACTAGAATTTTGATTAAACATGAGCAAGAAATATATATCATTTTAGAATAGGAAGGACAATTTTTGGTCATTCTTTTTCCAGTTGATTGTACTGATCACATATTTATCTATAAATACGAAGCTGTGGCACAGATCCCTTGTGAAATTGGCTAAGGGTGGTACTAAAGGTGTCTCCTTCAGATAGAGAAATTATCTTAGACCCTCTACCCTTTGTTGTCAGACAGACAAAGAAATTAAGGATTGAACTGAGATGCAAACAGAACCCATTAAGAGGTGAACATTTTGGGACCTGTGGGGAATTCTGCACTTCAACAGTTGCAGTGTCCTCATAGGCATGTTTAGAGGTCATTTACCACATGTTCCTCCTCGCCTAGAGTGTTTGAATACTATTATGTCTAACATCAGTCAAGAGGTAAAACCGAGGCCTTCTATTTAAATGTTTTTGTCAAGAGCATTTGTCAGTTCACAGGCTGGTCTGAACTATGAGATTCAATGGGTGAAGATAGGTCATGCTGCAATGTGCACAGCAGGGCTGTGGTATCAGTACAAAGAATTCAGTGGCAAAATTCATATCACCCCCACAATGGCCACGGCATGCCACTTCTCTGGTTTTCTCTGTGTGACTAGTACTTTAAAGAAAATATAGAAAAAAAGACATCAGTACTCCGATCCAGTTCACAGGATAACTGCCCACAATGTTGTACCAGCCCAAAGGACAGAAGGTACAAATAGAGAGCAGGAATATCTCAAGGTGGTGTAATACCTGAAGACTTCTGTAGTTCAACAGACTAATTTGTGGTGGCAGTGTTGGAATGAAAGGCTACCTCACACTCAAGTCTGCTCAGAGTTGCTTGTGTTTGCAGAACTGTGTGTTGACCTGAACTGGAGACCTGATGCAGCTGAAAAAACAGTTTTCCTCTGTTTTGAGTTTGTTTTGTTTTTCAGCTGAATCCACTCCTGTTCTGGCAGAGCTCTGACTAGCTTTGGCCAGATTAAGCAGTATCTCTGAGTGTTCAACCGTGGCTTGTATCTGCTAAAATCACATCTGAATCACTGCTTTGGGAAAACAGATATTTAGGGGCATCATCCCACAGCAAGTAGTTATTACTAGACAAACAAACACAAGAGATGATGGTCTGCTTGCCAAATAAGTGGCCACAACTTTAAAGAGCTGAGGTCCTTCAGCTAGTAGGACCAATGCCAAAGCTGTCTCCTGAACAAGGTAATGAAGAGTTTAGCAGCAATATCAATGCAATGTATGCTGTCTGCACTCAGCACACCGTCCTCCCAGCTGGTTCAGAGTAACTGTTTGTAAGGCAAGCAGTTATGTAGGTGGAGAAGATAGCTGATTCTACTAAGCCACTTTTTCCTTTATATTTAACTTGTTATTTCCAGTATACTCACAGCTAAACAGACCAATTCAAAGCTTGTAACCTGGGGCAAAGGAGAAGAAAAAGCATCTTTTGGTGACAAATGAGAAGCAGTAAAACTCTCATGCTTGTGATAAGGTGGAGGGAACATACCAGAATTCTGCAGCTCTGTGACGCCCATTTTACCCTTGCTCTGAGAACAGGAAAGGCTTTCCTTTTCACTTTCCTCAGTTGTCAATCCCTGTTCAGCTTCATGAACAGTTAATTCACTTCCTAAAATCCATTTTCCATGCATTGCTCTATTTGTAAGGGATAGTAAATCCTTTCCTTTTTTTACCATACTTGAAATTTAACTTTCTTCCATAAGGCTGCAGAAAAGAATTTCTTGTATGAGTTACAGAAAAGGAGCATTTGAGGCAATTTAACTTTTACCTTATTTTCTTTTCAGTTTATGAATGTCTGAGCATTAGCTGACTCAAGTTTATTAAGTATGAAAGAATGGCACTAGGGTTTTAACATCATTTGATGTTAAATAATTAACTTAGAAAGCTAATGCCAGCATCATAAAATATCATATACATGATATTCAATATATAGCTATATTCAATAATAAATATCTTATGGAATTCATACAACTGAAGTCCATACAAGAATAAGGAAAATGCCAAAAGTAGTATCATATCCAACTGGCTTAGTCAGCAAGAAACCAACTGGTCCACAGATGGTCTTTTTTCTGTGAGAAAATACCCTCTCTTGCAAGTCTCCTGTCTGTAAAATGTTTAATATGAACTCTTCTCCTCCTACAGGCTGTAAATCATTTATTCATCAAACACTTTTATTTATAGCAGATGTAAAACAGTACAAATGTAAAAACAAAAATGGGGAAGATTAGACACTTAGGTGAATAATAAGGCTAATTGCATTATACTGTACTGACCTTTAACAAAAGACTTAAGGCATTGGAATCAGCTGATACTCAGGTGGTTTTGGATGCCTTTTCTCTGTTTGAGTGGTGCAGATAAGAACTGGGCAAGAAGCTTTACCTGAGTTTTTCCTGAGTGCTTCCTGAGCGCTTGTTCATACGTAAGGATGCGAACATAGGGAATGAGGCTATAATGTGCTGTTCCCCTGTATCCAGTGTTCTCTTACTACCCACTTTCAGTGTCCTTGTCAATTCATGCAGATGTATAGCCCTGGTCCAAGCCAGTGCGACAGTCAAAATGGACTAGATGTTCTGTTTCTGTATTGTCCTTTTTTCCCCTCTCTTACTCCCATTGCACAGGAACACACATGTTCAGGTACGAAAACGATAAGACACTAAAATAAACAAGACGTGTTATGGTTCCAGTTCCTTTTCTTCCAGCACATGCACACTTAGGTTACCTTTGGTTTAGCTATATTACGGTAAACTTTTGTTATCTGACTATGTAACATAACTTGCATTCCCGCTTTTTGTACTTTACACAAAGTCACAAAGGGGAACCCCTCCCTCCCCCCATTCCTGCATGGACTGAGAGAATGGTTCCCAGACTGTTTCTATTACTTCAAAAGACATACTGCTGCCATTCCTAGTATGGGTAAAAGTCTCATAATACTGCCAATAACATAGCTGCTACTCTAGCAACAAGAAAAATATGTTCCTTTGATTATATATTTCTATTTACCAAATGCATTAGATAACTACTCGTATGTGACAATGTGACAGTAGTTCCTCCTGTAATTCAATGACATAGACCAAGTAAGCTGAATTTTATTCAATTAAAGTTTAAAATATATCAGAACAAACATACACATATGGGGTTTTGGACCCCATAAATCTGTGATTTCCCATTCATTTGAACAGTATGCTATAAAAATGCCACCAGATCATGGATCTGCTTTTTATAGAGTGTTAGTATAATAGTTAACTATGGGACAGGTGTAATACAGCAGTATACTGGAGAGGAAAGAGAAATTTCACAAAATTCAGTAATAGGAGATATCCTGAGGAGTTTGTCTGGCGTAAGAAACACTTCAAAAACTCCTCCTTTTGTAATTGAGTGTTATCTGGACTGAACTGTGTTGCATCCTGGAAGCTGGCCTGTTCATTGTTGTCTAAATACTGCTGATTGATTGAAAACCAAGGAGGGGAAGGCATGTTAGTTGTTCCACTGTTTTACTTTTAATACATACGGGTTCCTGTTTCTGTAACCCTCATCCAAATTAAATAAAGAAGAATTTTGCCATTCACTTCAGAACAGCCCTTTGTTCAAGCCAACGTGCCTTCATAATTGAAGCTGAGTTTTATTGCAATTTCTTTTATACTAAGAGATCCCTTACGCACCTGCCGTTTGGACCTTAAACTGTGTTTTGGCAGCCCATAATGTCAATAGCAAGTAGAAAGATGATGTCATTATGATGGTATTATTGACTTGGAAGTTAATTGAAGACATTGCTTTCATACACAACACAAAGTGATATCCAAGCCAATAATTTCGCGTCCCTTATCATTATAAAAAGAAAGTGTTCTCAGACCAAAGAGATCAGCTGTTCCTATGCATCCAGCTGCTCCCCACCCTGACTTGCACATTTTATATATCCCAAAAGGCATTTAAAATCTGCAGCATCACTGTTGAGATTATTGCACCATTAACTTAAAAACTGCATCAACTGTTGTGTGGTAGTTAAGTAGAAAATTTACTGTGAAAGGGTTATTTTTGCAAGAAAAAAGTACTGCTCTCCTTTGCTAATGTTCTAGGAGACATAAATGCAATTTCATTTATTTTTGACAAGCAAAATATTAATAAAAGTTTTTTCTCTCATAAGATACCTGCATGGCTTTCATCTGTAACTGGCCTTTCCAATGCAATTGCAAAAGAAAGGAATTGACACTGAACATACAAACTTTCCAGCATAACTGGGCACTTAGGCAGAGTCATATAAATAAAAGTTATTGGGTTAAGAATGAGAAAAGAATAACGTTACAGCTACAGGGGCACATACTTGCAACAATTTCAGCTGCTGTATACCTAGTAGTATTTTAACACGCTTCATTTTGTTTTGAGTCTTGCATCTGGGAAA
>VZRW01003607.1:0-149647 GCA_013398125.1 Aegotheles bennettii
GATAGCGGATGGATCGACAGAAGGTGTTGACACGGGATTAACCCTTTCCGTCTCCTGTCTGTCCGCATTTTCTTTTACAACCGGAGTGCAGCCAGGAGGCAAATTTTTGAAATTCAGATGTGGGCGGCGTAAATGTTTGATTTGGGGGAAATGCGTTTTTCGCGTGCCTGGGTGTGCGGGGGTCGTGTGCGGCTCCGGGGGGTGCAACGCCACGCTCTGAAACGCCTCACCCGTGCGGACGCGGGGCCGGCTCGGGCACGGCAGCGCTGCCCAGGTTTAAAATGACCTGCGCCTAAGTTTGTGTTGGCCCTTTGGTGAGAAAGTGCGGTGTGTACCTGGGAAAGGGAGCAGATGTGCACAGTGCACATCCCTGCCTCTCTGCCCGTCCTCGTCCCTGCGGGGAAAGGTCTGTTGCTCCCAGGATAACGGCTACAATCCGAGAGAACGCAACACCCTGAAAAATCTTCATTTAGGTTTTTAATAGAGTCATTCTCACCGAAACCACCACAGAAGGCGTGGAAGGGATTGAGCATTGTTTTACTTGACAGATGTGAAATACAAGGCAACTTTTATTCTTTTGTACTCCTCTCCTGTGTGTGAGTGCAGTTGGAGAAAGAGGAACAGTAGTGATTAAAAGTAGCCTTTTACATTTTTTATATTTTTTTTATCTTAGGCCTAAAATAAATGCGTTTTTAAAGTTTTGAAGTGTTCAGCTCCTTTTTGATATTTTCTTCAGAGAAGTTCGCAGTAAGAAGGTAATAATTAGATAATTCTGGTAGGTGAGCTGTTGTAGTACTCTGTGGAGCACTAAATTCATTAGAGAATTGATACAGAAGCCGCTTCAAATTTTACTTTTTTTTTTTCAGACTGGCATTTGTTGTTCAATTTAATTTCCAAAGGATGCTTTCTTTTTTTTTATCTTAAGTATAGAGATTTATTCTTAAGATTAAAGATTAGAACAATGGGAAGCAATTGCAGTTTATATACTTACAATCTTACTGAAAGTCAAGTTAAAAGTATTTAATCCAGCCATTCAAGTATCCTCTTGTCATTTGTTTTATACCAGTTAGTTGTAATTTCTTTCTGTAACATGGATTGTTATAAACCTTTTTAAAAAAGCTTATTATCTTTATGTATAACTCACTCTCATGAACAAATTGGATTTTTTTTCCACGAGAGAACTATAATATGGAATTTAATGTTCTGACCTTTCTTATGCTAGATTACTGAAAATAGTGTGATTTAGCTTTTCTGAAAGCCCAAGCATGTTTTTGTTGTTGGTTTAACGTGTTGTTTTATATTGTAGCTTTTAATGGCAAAAAAAATAATAACATTAGACATGTAATTTTCACACTACTTTGTAATTTATGCAGGGGCTGAAGTTCTTGCTGTGTAAAAGAAAAACTTAGGTGTTTTTCCTGGGAGGTTGATGGCCAGCTTTCTTGTTAATGACAGTCATTTCTCTAACGGGAGGATGTTTTCATTTGTATCTACTTTTCAGTGCAGGGCAATTATGCTGCTCTGTGTTGCACACTCTTCGTAGTTTCTGTCTCAAAAGAATTACAGTACTTGGAACAGGACTGCAATCTGAAGCAGGTGTTGTGTTTTACTGTTATGCAAAATAACACTAAAATATAATTGTAAGGGAAATTAAGGAAACAGCTGCAAACTTGGTATGGTAACCACTACATTATGATTCGTGAGCAGTTGTCACACGCATCTTACATCACATCTAACACAGCAAAGGTTTGGTTTACTACAGCTCACCTTGCTGATTTTTATTCCTGAAACTATTGTGCCATTCTTAAGAGAGGGGGTTTAGTTCAAAGACCAGACCGTAACCTTAGGTACAGAGATACACGGCCTCACTAGTGACTCAGTTCTTAAATGGGAACTTTATGGTTTAGTTTCATCTTCATATTTTTTTTCCCCTAATGCTAAAGAAGATGAACGATAGAACCCAATTACTGGAATGAAGGTTGCAGAATGTCTTAACCCAACTAACATATGGAGGCGTACGTAGGCCTGAGGTTGTAAAATAGTAAAATAAATGGCCTATAGCAGGCCATCTGCCATTTGCAGGGCATTTTTATCGTGCTTCGTGCCAAACTGGAAATTAGTCTTTGTATTAAAAATATATTTTGAATACAAATCAAAGATTCCAAATGTTTAATGTTACACGTGGCAAACACATTTCTATCCGCGAGCTAAGAGAAGTCCAGGAATATCATGCTGGAAAAATAGTGCTTAGTTTGATGCCCAGGGCCCAAGTCACTCTCTTCTATTTCCTCTCTCTTTGTCTTCTAAGTAAGCACTGATTCACTTTTGTAAATTACACACCAGGTATAATAAATCTGCTATTGTGTGTTGCAGCTGAGGGGTGAGGGATCGACTGATGTGGAGTGTCATGACTCCACGTAAGTCCTTGCAGCCAGGGTAGCGTGCCCCAGCTGAGCATCTGCCTCAGAAAACGGGGCTGTTAAAGAGTTGCTCATCTCGAAAGTATTCTTCCAACATCAGCTGATCAATTTTCACAAAGTCCCTCTGAAAGGAAGGCAGCTGAGGTATCCTCAGTTTATTGATTGAAGAAATTGAAGCTCAGGTTCTGTGCAGGGGATTCAACAGAGATCAGGTTTAGGAAGTTCCTGGCTATTGGTCTTATGCTCATATAACAGAATGCTCCCAGTCTTAATGCAGAATATGTTTAAGAGCACTGAAGAAGTGGTGGATAGGGACGCATAGAGAGGGAAGAGCGCATTTCTTTCATCTTATGCAGAAATATTTATGCATAAAATCGCTCTTAAATCTGTCAGATAAATCATTACTGTCTGGTGATGAATCCAAACCTGTTTCATTGCTAGTGCAGTGTAACACGGATATTTTGTTAACGTTGTCTAGATACTAGCCTTTGTCTGCACAGATACTTTGATTCAAAGGTATTTGGGTGTCCCTTTTGCTATGTAATTTTAAGATTTTTCTGCTTTGCATCAGCTTCTCGTAAGTCTCTCAGATGTAACTTCTTTTGTAAAGCTAAAACAGGGCCTTGGAAACAAGTGTGTGTATTTGTGGAAAGCCGTTTGTCCTTCAGGAAACTGGGTCCATTTGTTAGTTTTTGTGGTTGCAATTAGCAGAAGATGTTATTTAAAATAAAAAGTAGTAAATGTGGAGTATGTAACTGGAGCTTTCAACACAGATTTTCTTTTTTTCTTTTTTTTTCCTGAAGATAGAGCCTTTTTTTAAACATTCGTCATCTGGATGTATTTAATGATGATGGAGTTAACTGATGAGGTAATTAAAAAAAAATTGTGAATAGTAATGCTTAAGAGAGTTGGGTGACGAATACATCAAAAATACGGGAAAAGATCTTTGAATGGAAGTCAGGAGAGGATAGGGTAATATTTCTGCTTATGTTTACATCTCCTTTGAGCTGTGTGCTGTCTTTCTCTCCTGGCAGAGGTCCGTGGAGTTGATGAGGAGCTGCTTGGAGTGGGGAGCTGCCTGGAACACAATGCCCTACCCCACTCCTGGCCTTGGGAAGTTGTGAGCTGCTCATGTCCATAAGGAGGAAGGATGGCTCATGGAATTCCGTCACAAGGCAAAGTTACCATAACGGTGGATGAATACAGCTCCAACCCAACGCAGGCGTTTACACACTACAACATTAATCAGAGCAGGTTCCAGCCTCCACACGTGCATATGTGAGTATCCCTGCCCAGCCTGGCTGTGTGTCTGTGAGGGTGCCTGCGTGTGCCTTGGGACGGGGCCGCTGCTGCGGGAGCGGGCTGGACACTGGAAAAATTGGTTAGTCACATTAGGTAATGGGCAAAATAGTTATCGAATTTCTTACATGACGTGTTTGAGAAACACTGCTCCATCATCTCCTGGAGATAACTCTGCCTGAGACACAGTGCCACCGACTTGGTGAAACTTGCCCCCACCATAACTGGTAGGGGACATTCTCTGAAACTTCTCACTTTAACTCGCCTGAGGGACCCACTGCTTTAAGATTTAAGCTCCCTTCCCCCAGCCCTTATACTCAGCTGCGAAATAGGCCTAATTGGGACTAATTGTCCCCCCTGATCACTGAATTCTTTGTCCTCCTGGTTGCGAGTGGAACGTGTGCCGCATGCTGCATTCCACCCGCAACCGCACAAAGGGGTGGGGGGTGCCCAGCGGTTCCTCCCAAGAAATACAAATCCTGCCTTAAAACCACGTCCCTAGCCCGAATGTATACCAACAGAAGCATGGGAAGTGGGGAGCTGGAGGCTTCTTACCTCACCTTGTTGTTCCTGGGCATTGTATGACCCGCAGGATCATTCTGCTGCCCAGTACCTGGGCACAATGGTTGGGTTAAGAGCTAAGTACCAGCTTTAACTCTGAATTTCCTTCCCATTGTTCAGTTAGGTTTGATCTTTATCAGTTATTTATGTGAGGGTTCTTTTTCTTTTAATATTAATAGACTGAAAAGCACGTGAAACTAAAACAAAGACGGCATCTCTTGACCTCCTGTGTGCCATTGTTAGGCAGGATTTTGAACGATGTCACACTATTGAATTTGATAAGGATTTTGCATAATGAGGGGGGAAAAGTTGTATGGAACTTCATTGCATTTTTGTTATGTAGAAGCCTGCCGGAAGAGTCACAATGTAGGAGTTCAGCACCTTCTAATAGGATTTCATGTGGTTACAATCTTCCTGAAGGCAACTTTAGGAAGGATGCTGAGGAGTGTCTGTGGAGCATGTGACTTTCAAGGTGGAAAAATTTTCATTAATTACATTAGATTTATTACTGCAACGATGGTGTGACTCTTCTTTTAGAAATCTTTCCATTTCTTCATTCACTTTTCAGACCTTTTGTCAGCAAGTTTCCGTTGCGTAGTTTGCACTCCAGACTGCACTTCTGACTGACATGAAGTACAAATTCTTTGTAGAGAAAACAAAAGTAATGCAGAAAGCCCTTTTAAAGAACCCGTTCTTATTGACATTCATTTCAGTGGGAGCTGATTTTAGGACCGGCTAAGTGTGGTGTTCAACACTGTAAAAATTATTCATGCTTTGTTTCAAAAACTCACAAACATTTGTACAGCTACTTCCCTAATAATTTGTGTATTGCTTGAATGATACTGACTCGACAGATGTCTTAAAAGACCTTTTACTTGTTTGGAGAAATTATACAATTGAAATAAATGCTGAAACTATTAAGTACAATACAGTGACAGTATTTAAAAGGTTTTTAACTGAAATACTGCAGCTTTCTTAAAATCAGTAATTTGGTTTCAAGAAAGGGCGTGGCATGCAGAAAGGGAGATCAAAATTTAGAGAATTGGTCTCATTTACAAGGGAAGCAAAGCAAACAATGTTACGATGCAGGAGGTCAGTTCAGGTGTAGGTCTGGATAGCAAATGATGGATTCTAGAGAACCTTTTTGGGAAAATAATCACAGGCTCCTACCAGGTGTCTAGAGTTGTGGGTAGAGAGAAGCAAGGAAGTAAAGATACAACTGTGGCTATGGGTTTGTGTGATGTAACAGCAGTAGGTTTATTTACTAGGTCATGTGGTGGCTTCGGAGGGGGGTCTGTATTTGTCTTCCTAGTGTTTTGTAATGGAAGCATTGTGCATATTTCGGAAAGGGGATGTCATCAAACGAGAAACCTGATGGAAAAACTGGAAAAAGCAGTATTAACAAAGAAACTGTGATCTTTTTACCCTGTTGTGTCTTTGCTGGTGTCACACAGCTGCAGCTGCAAGGATTGTTTGGTTTGATTCGGGTTGGTTTTACAGTCTTTTTTGCTGTCTTAAAATAACGCATGCATTTTTTTTTTTAAAGAGGGAGTTTGAGGAGGTTTTATTCTTTAGTGAAAATTTTCTTTAAAAAAATCATGGTATGATGAGAAATGAGTAAAACAACACAGGAACTGAGTGTTATGATATGTGTGTGAACAGCAGGGCAATAAATCGCTACAGGGCCCTGCTGCATACCATAAATCAATGGCTGGATGCAGCCTAAGGATAATGTTCTTTCCTAAAGGAAATAATTTTTTAAAGAGTAATTTCTCTGTGCATATGCACCTTCACAAGCAAAGGTGAGAACTGGATTCTTGGCATATACTGAGCCATTTCTGGCTCTAGTATCCTTGGGGCCTGACTCTAATTTCACACAGAGAAAATGGAGAGTGTGGAATATTGCCAGCATAAACCTGGTGCTTAAGGCACTATGGCATTGTGCTGCCTGTTCCGTGGGACATGTCCTGTGCTTCTTCTGCTTCCATTTTGTGGCTTTCATATGACAGTGTCATGTATTCGATCAGCAGGGGCACAGTTCTCTTGTATCATCTTCATATGTATTTTTACACCAGCACTTCTAGGTGAATCCTTTAAAGTATGCCATTGTAAGTGACAGTGTACTAAAGCTCCCTTTGCTTGGGCTGGTTGTGACAGCAGTTACTTAGGCTCTGGTATAGTATGAACTTTGAATCAATTTTTCTAGTCTTTGTATTTGATTTCTCTACTAATTAAAGTTTAAACAAGCATTCTAAAGACAATTTTTACTGTACGATTATTTTGGATAAAGGGATATCATGTTAAACTTTTTGTCATCTTGAAGCAACGCTCCCACCCCCAGATTTCACTTGTTTTCTTGAAAATGTTGTGAAATGTTTGTATTTGAATGCTAAGCAATGTTTACTTTCAGTTAGTTTTAATTAACTGCATCACCTTAGTTCCCTGCTTTAAAGGGCAGCTGCAAAATAATAACAATTATAATGCGCCTGCCTTTGCTTCTTAATGATTATTATTCTTCTGAAAGTCTTTGTACTTTCTTGTTTTTTGTCAGGAATTGTGACTTCAAGAAGCAAAAGCTTCTTGCTCTTTTGGTGTAGTGCTGGCAAGTATTACAAGTTGTTTTTTTCTATTTTTATTTATTTATTTTTTTTTAAAGCAGCTTGTGAGCCTGTTTAGACTCTTGAGATGTTCTATATGAGGCCAGGGTGAGTGGTGCCAAGGATACCAGTGAGCAGCAGTAGGATGCAGCCTGGGGACATGCTGAGCACAGGCAGGAGGAGCTGGGCAGCTGCAGAAGATTTCACCCTGTGAAACTACTGCCTTGAAGTAGAGAGGATTGAGAAAATTTCTACAATTATAAGCAAACAGTAAGAAAAAAGTAAAAATGAGTAGACTTAGAATATAATTAAATTCATCAGGTATATTCGTCATCTGTGTAGGGTGTTCTCTCTTCTTTTTTTAGACTTTTTTTTTCTTTTTTTTAACTCTGCAGCCACTGCAGTGGGTCTTTAAACCATTTTAATTTAATGGGAATTACTAAGGCCCAGTTTTGTGGAACTTTCCTGTCTCAACCATTTTTTGGCTCAGTCCAGTGGGAAGGAGCTGAGAAGAAAATGGGACAAACCCAAATGGAAAATTACTAACTTAGGTTTTAACCAGAGGGAAAAATCCTACTGTTTAGGTACAATGCACCATTTACTCTCCAGTGGGAAGAAAAGAGAGAGTGAATTAAACTTTGTGTCTCTGTCATGGCAAATGCCCATTTCGACAGGCCCAGCTGGTGGGGGAGTTTTGTGGAGATAGGGGAGCTGTGGCCAGAGCTGCTGCAGGCTGAGCCTTTTAGAGAAGTTCAGTAGCTTTCCTCTGGTCTCACCAGAATGGCTTTGGTGACTTGTTTGTAGGATACTTGCAGTACACATTAAAGCTCAGGTATGGTTTAAATTCAGTAGTAGGGGAGTAAGAAAGATAGAGGTTTCTGTGCCAGAGCAAAAGTCTTCTACATGAGTTTATGCATACCTGGAGATACGTTGAACAATCTGTAACTCCATAATTTTACTGCCTTTTCTGGACTAGAGTAATTCTCCATCTGAATATTCTTATTTTAGAACAAAGAGTGTAAACAGTTTTATATCACTAGAACTATATACATGTAGCTGAATAAATTATTTAAATGTATGAACGTGTGTAAATGTGTGTATGTAATAATCATAATATAAAAATATACCTGTATAATTATAGAAGAAAAAACTTTCAACTGTGACAAAGCTTTAAATTGTTAAAACCCAGAGCTCTTATTAGGCTACTAACCTTGAGAAATGGGATCTTGCATACCTTTTTTTCCTGGGGAAACCATCTGCATTTAATGGGTTTTATAAACTCCCACTGAGATTAGTGGGGAAATCATGCATTTGGTTTGTAGCATTCTCAACTTTTGTTTCATATAACGTGTGTGATATTTAGGGGGAGGGGGAGAGAGTTGGCATTAGTAGAATATGGACTCATTTGACGTTTACAAATAGTGAAGTTTGTAGATATAGTAATACTGATGGAGACAATACAGGGATTCTGTCTTTAGTTAGCTGTACCTAGTGTGGCTGGGCAGGCTATTTCAGTCGATATGGATGTGACAGAGGATCACAGTTTTGGTGGAAATTGTTGCTTTGTCCGTTAGTAACACAAATAGTAACACTTACAAAAGCCTATGTAGCTCATGACCACGTAAGTTCCTTTTCACTACTTATTTTTCAAAACAAATTGGTAAAACCAGTACTCCCTGAAACAGTGAAGTTACATATAAGCTCTAACCATGAAAATGTGAGTACGTTGGACTCGAGTGTAGTTAAAACTTGAGCCTTACTTTTGGACACAGTGGTTTTTACTGGGGTCATGGCTCCCAGTCAGTCAGCTTACCTTTGTGCGCTTTAGTTTCCCTCACTGGTCCCTCAGTGGCATGGGGTGGCTACTGAAAAGCAGCAGTTGACAACCCTGTGTGTTAAGTAAAACAAACCTGTTTTTCTTAAGCCAACAGCAGTAGCCCTTCAGCAGCTGCCCCGAAGCAGCTGAGCTCTGCCTGCAGCGGCGTGGGGATTCCAGCAGAAAGGTGGGGAGCATGACAGCTGTAGGTGAGAATCCTTAAGGCTGTCCCAAAATAGTCCCCACTCAAGAATGAGCCATTAACTGATCACATTTTCTGATACTGCGGCCACAGAACAATGGAAACGGAGTTTTAAAGATTGCTGATTTTAATTGTCATTAAGAGACCTCTTTTACTGGGGCATGTGTATGTCTGTGTGAGTTAAAATCATTAAGATCAATAGAGATCTTACATTATTTAAAGTTACTTATTTTGCAAAATCTAAGCGTAAAATAAGTTTTAAACTTAAGTTTTACATGTAAAATGAGAATAAAAGCTTTTTTGTGAGGATACACTTGCATTTAAAGCCTTTTGAGATGCTGGAGTGGAGCATACTGAAAGTGAAGTGTTCATACAGTGGTGATAAAGGGCTCGGGGATTGAAATTTGGTAATTTAAACTCAAATTTAGGCCCCTTGCAGTGTGTTTATGCAGTGTAGTCATAATATACTAAACTCACTTAACCAATTTTTCAAGTTTCTGACCTCTCTTTTTGTTACTGGAAAAAGAAATAATACCTACCTTTAAAAAATGTTCTGACATCCCTGGAAGGCTGATGCTATTCAAGTGCCAATATTATTGTAAATGTAGGACAAGTTTAAAATAATTTTTTGTCACCATCACCCTGGTAGTTACTGTATTTCCAGGTTGCCCTGTCCCGAGATGGAAGCCAGGTCTGATTTAAATTGGTGATAAAACTCTTTACCTCTAGTGCTGGTGGGAACAGGCTGCCAGAGCAGTCCCCATGCCTATCAAAATCAATCAGTCAGTCCCTCAGTATGAGGTATTGGCCTTACACAGTTACCAGGAGTTGTCTTAGTGTGAAGGCAGTGCCTGTAGGTTACTTGCAGGGCTGGAAGGGAGGGAGTTGTTACGCAGACTTCAGCACCAAGCCTGCTGCTCCCCAGCTGCTCCTTCCCACCTCTGTGCCACACACTTTGCCACCTCCCCAGTTGTGTTGGCAGAGTCTTTGTTGAGGCTGCTGTGCAGATCATACCACTGAAATGGTCTAGGTTAAAAATGTCCATTCAGTGGTGGTTTAGGATTTTTTTTTTTCCCCACTGAGCTACTTTCAGTGGTCTCTTTCTTGGTGTAGCCTCACCAGCAGTGGGTTTGCAGGGGTGGCCAGCACAGGAGAGGGCAATGAGCTTGAGGATCAGCTAAAGGGCAAGAATAGGAGAAGATGGAGTTTTCTTCACCCTACTTCATTGACAAAATTATGCTGTTAAAGCAAGACTTTACAGAGTCAGTCTGGCTCCTGTGGTAAACCCAGAGAGGGAGAAAGAAAGAAAATTGTTTAGTTTTCATGCGCGTGTATGTTAATGTTCTTTTATGCTGTACTAATTGTGTAAAGAAGCCTTCAGGTACCAAGTATTTTAATTGTAAGGCCTGTTTCAGTAACCGAGCACTATAAATGGAAATTTTAATTACACAATCTGATTCTACACTATAGTATTACCTTTGTAGCTCATTTAGTGGTCAGTCATACCGATGACAGTTGACTTACCATTTCATGTTTATGTACGACATACAGTGTGTTGTTACCTTATGGGAGGTGTGTGAAGGGATCTGACCCCGGAATGCTTTCTGCAGCAGTGGTGTCCCTACCATGGTACCTTGTGCTGGAGAGAGATGGCTCACAGAGGGAGTTCATCGCTCTGAAGTGGTTAGGTGGATGTACATTACAATGAGGATGTTGTGCTGTCACTGGAAGCTTGTCACACAACCTTGTTACACACATCTTGCTAGCTTATTTTACAAATTCTTGTTTGAATAATGTGCTGGACAAATAAGCAAAAGGAAAACCCTGTAAACAATGTGAGTTTAGAGGTCTGTGTTGAATCACTATGTGCAGTGTACTTACTTTGATGCAGGACTATTTCAGATGGTTTTTCACAATTTTCTAGTGGGTTGCCTAGCATGGTTATCTATGGAAAAAATTAGAAATGAAGAGCCAGCATGTCTCCTTCCCAAAAGAGCACCTGGTGACTTTTGGTTTTGAATTCTGTAAAATGTCGTGGCATAGCTTGAAAAAACCCAGAGTGCTTACATAGAAGAAATACAGTGAGGCAGGGAGGTTTCTTTAAAACATGCATTTCTTACAGTGAGGTGTAAAGTTACCACTTCGAAGATAAAGTTTGACATATAGGGGTTGGTTACTGGCATTTCCCCAAGTGATGAGTGCTAACAGACAAAGTGGAGCACCAGTGTTGGGTAGGAAGTCCCCTCAGTCTTGCATGGTAAAATCATTAACCTTTTAATTCACACCAGGTTTTTCCAAGTCTCTAGAAAGGATTACAGCAAGTTTGGAGTTCTGGTCATCACTGTCTTGTTTCCAGTGGTTCAAATCATACTTGATGTATGCAGTTATAGTTTCGTGGACTTTGTGATTATTTCTGCTTGCAGAAGGCCTGATACTGGTTTTCTGATCTTTTCTGTAATGTATGCATGCAGACCAATGCAAAAATATGGAAGGAGTCTGCATATATACCTGCACATATTTTATAGGAGATATTTCAGAAGATATAAAGAGCTTACTGTTCGATGGGATTTGGAAATTCAGGTCTTGCCCATTATTCAGTTTTGATGTGGGCCATTAAGATTGAAAACTTTAGGTTTTATATTGCAGAGGGCAAGTTTTTGTGATACTGTATGGTTGTTTTTAATTATAAAATGAGGAAGCTGTGGCCAAAACTTGCATGTATTTAAAACACTAAAGTCAAACCAAGTCTGTCATGTAGTAAATGTGACTGGACTTCATTTGATGATTTTTATTTTGAAGCCTTTTTAAAATAAAAAGACAACATACGATAATATTGTGCCAGTAACATGCCCAGAGCAGTACCAAGTGGTTTAGAGGAGAAAACCACAAGTCTGAATACCAAGCAATAAACTTTAGGTACTTGGAGTTGCAGTCATTTTATTTCTCTCCCCAAGAGTTGACCTTAAAGCTTGGTCTTAACCTCCATAAACCTGGAGGTTTCTCCTGGCACAGCACCTGTATGTATCCTGCAGAATCTGCTGCGTGAAGGTTGGCTGAAACAAAATGTTGGTGGGTGAGCATTGGTGATGCATGCTGCTGCTGAAGCTTTCAGGGTGGGGGCAGAGTATGGCTAGAGAGCAGGTCAGCCTGTTATCCCCAAATACGGTCACCCTCTACATAACGGATGGATCAAGCCCATGTTGTTTATTTCTCTTGTCTTGTAGATCAGAACACTGTTAAAAGAGTTCACCTGTGTGCTCTCTACTGGCAGGGAAATGCTTGCCCCTATTTTTATATGTCCTATTTTATAATGGACGTATTTTCTAATTTTAAATCATTATGTTGAGGGGAGAGGCAAATAAGAACATCTCAACTCTATCCTGTTTTTACCAGAAGATTGTTTAAATGATTGTGCTGTGTGGTGTCTTGCAAGATTTGTTTTTGTCACAGGTTGTGGATTTCATATTCCCAGACTCCCTCTTCCTTGCATGCTGCTTGACATTAGGGCTACAAAGATTCCACTGGATGTTGACAAGAAAAAAAACCAGTACTGGAGGCTTCCTCACAGCAGAGTCCCCACTTACTGTACTGGGCATTAACTTATATCCAGCACATTAGACTTAAAAGCACACAGCCATTAAGTGTAGCACTCCCTTCCCAGGAGGGCAGCAGATGGAAGGAGAATGGGGGAGGGAAGGAGAAAGGAGTATGATAGAGGGACTTTATCTGATGTATTTGTAAGGCAGGAAACTTGCTATTTACCATGTTTACAATTTCTCTGGTATAAAGAATTGAGTGTAGAGACTGGGAGCGTCAGGGTCAGCACATTACTCCTAAATGTTTAGCTATTGTATCAGTTTATGGGAAGGAAAAGGTACTAGCCCGGTATATCTTCCCTCGTGCTCCTTTTATATAGGGAGCACAAAGAAAAAAGTCATTACTTTTTAATTACTCTAGGCTTCTTTGTTTCTTAAAGCACATTCATTTTTGGCCAGCAGTGAGAATTACCAAAGGGTTATTTTCACTCCCATGAATGGTGAAGTAGTAGTTTTGGGGAAAATAATTGTTCAGAATTAAAATTTCATGTGGTCCAGCATATTTAATAAATAGGAGCCTTGTCCTGGACTTGTTAAATGCAGTGATTAGTGACACTTATTGCTTCCAGTGGGACAGGACCAGTCACTTAGAGATGCCAGATTAAGTGGCTCCCTCAATTTTAAGCTATGATTCTTTCAGGGACTTCTTTTCTCTTGTTAACAATGTACATATAAGATTATGATAATTAACAGATATTAAAGAAGGGGGAAATTTCATCTTTATGCTTTGTTTATTTTGTAAATTTCAAGTCAGCCAGGCATTCACTTTTCCTCCTGGTGGAAATGAATGAATAAATTAAAACTAAATAAATACATAATTACATGTTAAAAAATTACATAGAACTCAGATGTGATCTTTGAAATTACTTGAAAATTTTTCAAATAAATTGTTTTCATTTTGGTTATATTTCTCTTGACATTAGTTTGATTTTCCATCATCTTTTGTTTGTTAAACAGTGATGTTTGCAGCTTTGAAAGGAAGGCAAGTTTACAAGAAGAACAAATTTTGTTCTGCTATCATTATTATTATTATTATTAGTGAAAGTTTCCACTTAGTACACACTGTTTGAGTTACTGAGGGAGAGTTGTGACTCATATTGCAGCTTCTTAGATCTTTTGAAGGGTATTTTAATTCTTTGCATCGAGTTCTTAAGTAGTTTTTCTGCTAGAAATGTTGTCAGTATAATGAGGCTGCACAGATCAAATACTTTAATACAAGTTTTGGACACCCTCTGAGAATTAAAATGATGATAATAATCCTCTAGGGGTGGTATATGATTTTTTTTCCCCTCTTTTTTTTCTTTTTTGCACTGTGGCCTTTGGTGGTGTTCTGCTCGGCTCCTTTGCATTGCTGGTTTGTGACAATGCTGCGGTGTTGATGGAAGGATCACACATACTGTTCCTCTCAGAACCTGATACATGATCTTGGCAACAAAATGAAGACCTTTAACTCTCGGAGTTTTCATCACTTGTTGTTAGTTATCTATCACCATAAATTCTATGCCTTCAAGAAAACAGGTTGTTTTTAAAACATAAGTAAGTAGAGTGGAGCCTTCGTTTTCTCTGAGCCACAGGAGAAGGGACATTCTGGTATTGGTTTCATAGAATTTAAATGGTCTGTGTTTAGGGGGATTTGTTTGTTATCAGGCTCATTCATTTTAGATACCATTAATACAGAGCATATTTTCATGAAAAGAGCTCTTGCTTTTTCAGTCTAGGTTGGCAAGCGTAATACTAACTTAAGTTGAAAATTAACTTTGGATCACCTGGCTTCCTTGATAGTCTGTTCCTACCATCATTTAATACTGTGATACGCAAGAGTCATTATTTTCAGTCAGTATTTCTCTTAGAAGGTCTTTAAGACGTTCTGCAGAACGGGAAAGATCATTTGTGAATCATTTTATTCAGAGCAGAGTTAAAAGGTATAAACTGAAACAGATAGAGTCAGGAGGTCGGTAGAAGGTTTTTTGATTAATTAGTTCAGATTAAATGTGGGTCTATAGAAGATTTGGTACAAGAAGTGGCAGTTTTCTGGATATCTAGTTATAAAGAGGCAATGCAATTTCTTTAGGGTCCAGACACTTGTCCAATAAAATGCAAGAGGAATGGACTGGAGGTGACTAATACAGAAAAAAGGGAAGATGAGAAATGGATGAATGATCTCAAACAGCCAAAAAGAACCAGAGATAAGATGTTGGCCTGAAGTGTAGTTCTTAGCACACCTTGCACCTGCAGCTGTATTTCATTTTTTACCATTTTACTGTCTGCACATGTGTTTAAAGGCAATATTGCTCTAGCATGCAGTGTAGCAGTAATACATGGCACATTATTGCTGCAGCAGTAGTACTGGAGTCTGTCTTTCAGGTTTGTGTATGTTTTATTATTTTCCTAACAAAAGGTTTTTGAGATTTTGAGCTTCCAGACTTATGCCTTGTAGTTGTTCACAAGGGAATCTGGCATTGCTGACCGAGAGGTTGTACGTTCCCATACTGAGGCAAGGTCATTTGAACCTTTCAGTGCTGTGCCCAGAACCTAGCAGCTTTAAAGGCAGACCTTTTTTTTTTTTTGTTATTATTCTTTACGATTTTTCTTTTGGGCTTAGTGTGCTTGTGAGCAGTGTCAGACAGTGCACTGGGAACAAATTCTCTTTCTCCATGTATGCACACAGAGCTATTGTAGTTACTGTTAGAGATTCGCTCATAAGTTCACCACAAACGACTGTCGTCTCTTACCTGTAGGGACTTCATGTGGAAGGTAGATTAGTCTCTGCCTCCATTCAAACTAGAGTTTCTTCAGAGAACACCAGTTGCTGTGGTGGTCTTTGTTACGTGAACATCTCTATAGGAACTAAAGCAGAGTCCTTTGTGTTTGTTTTTTTTTAAGGCACTGCACAGCTGTTGGGAGTAGAATTTTTGTTTGTTTAGGGTCAGATTAGACAATCAGCTCTAAATGAAAAATCAGCTATCCTGCTATCTATCCCCTGAGTCGTCTAATCTTAAACAATACCCTCTGCATTTGTAGGGCATGAACAGTGCTGACAAGTATGCTCAAAGAATTTATGGATTTTTTTTCTTCTCTATTTTCCAAGCAGAAGACAGAACTAAGGAGTTGACTTGCTGATGGTATAACTGAAGTATATTGCATATCAGCTACAATGGATGGCTGCTGGAGTTGCCATCTCCAGCATTCTGATTTTAGTATCCTCCTGAAGGCTGTTACCCTGCAGATGGATCAGTTGAATGACACACAAAAACGTTTCCTGAACTGCTTTTGTTTGCACTTCAGTATATTACTCTAAACGAAAAGCAGCTCTAGTTTACCTGAATACTTTGACATGAAACAGTAATAGTGAAGAACCATGGTATATGGGTGGCTTTATCTGGGAGAGGTATGAAAGAGAGAGTAAAACCTAGGCTGTCCTTAATTTGTTGCCAAACCTGGGTCAATACCCTGGCTCAGAGTGGGCAGTGACACTTGTTAGCAGCAATGCTCTGAGTACTCACATATCAGTTACACTGAGCAGCATTTAAAGAAATGTTTTTAAATGCTCATCTAACTTCTGCAGTCATTTTTGGTCCAGTACTGTATAAGTGTTGTTACTATGCATGTGACTACAGATGTGACTCCCTGTGTTCTCTGAGCGTGACAGAGCTGAGGTCTCTTCTCTGTGACCATTGTGTTTCACCCTTTGCCAATTTGCTGTAGTCCTGCCGCTGTATCTCCTGGTTGTGGGAGGCATGGTGGCTACTGCATTAGTTGCAACTTGAGATTTTAGTGGTGTTGGTTCAATAGTTTTTGCAGATCTTATAACTGAAAGAGCTTTTAAAAACAGGTGGTATAGTATTAAAGCAATGACTACTACATGTGGAGCGTAGCAAAAAACTGTTTAGTATTTGTCTCACTGATGCTGCTGCCTGTGTTTTAGAAATAAAGTCTTCTGATCGATTACGCAGCTACGCTTTGGTTTCCTCTGAGGAGCCTTAGGACTGTATTTTGGACATGTCTTCTGCAATGTGTGATACAGCTGCCAGTGACCTGGCAGCTTTTAATCAAGTTAAGGGTTCAATTGTACAAAGAAGAGAGAAACCTTATTCATTAACCCCCAAGTATCTTTCAGTAATTAGTGAAGGTGGTATGGGTAATTACAAAACAGATTTGAAGGCAAATTGAGACATTTTCCTAGGTATTTCCTCCACTGTGAGAATCTGACTTAGTGGTGGCATGGGGGAACGCCAGTCCACGTGTGCAATTTAAATAGGTCTGGATTGGGCATTATAAATATGCACCGGATGCAGGGAAGAAAACCAGCACATTCTCTCAGGATGCTGTTAGGGCCAAGCAGAATCTCATTAGGGACAACTTCAAAGATCAGTTTCTCATGTCCATAAAAACAAGTGTAAATTATCTTCTGTGAGCCTGCTGTTAGCAGTTGCACTGTTACATTATGCATGATTCTAGACTGCACATGGTATGAACAAACTGCACTATGTTTCATTAGCATGTTTCATTTTTATGCTAAGCCTGGCAACTTTGCTATTTATTGGTGTTGTTTTGCCTAATATGCTATTTTACTTAAAATTTCCTGTTGTATTAGCTGTTAGTAGTGGCACAGTGTCTGAAATGGACTTTTAAGGTTCTACAGTGCTGCTTATGTTTTGACAGAGTAATAGCATATAGACAGCTCCCTGTGTCAACATCTTTACTCGCTTTCTCATTCTTCTGCTCCCTGCACTCAGTAAGAAAGGGGCTGCTCCTGACTCTCTTGGAGTAAATCTTGAAGGAGCTTTCTGTGATGTTGCTCTTCAGCACTTCACCTAAATGCATATGAAAATATGAGGAAGGTAGAACTTCAATAACTCATGCTTTCACTGAGCTATGTACCCCTTCACATACATTTGAAAAGCCAGTTTGTAATTGTTACTGGGGAAGTGTTTTGAAATACTGAAGTGCAATCTCTGTGCATGGAAGTTTTGTCACAAGTTTCAGTAGGATCAAGATTTTTGAGTTTAAGTCATCATTATCCTTGCAGAAACTGTAAGGTGCTGTGGAATATTTCCTAAGCTGAGCTGTATTGCTAAAAAGGGCAAAATACCTTTTTTAAAAAATATTTTTTCCATGTGATGTTTCTGCCTTTTATATATGGTTTGATCACTGAGGAAGCCCAGCTAGGAAAGCATTCACTTGCATATCTAGTCAAGGTTCACCACTGCCTTCAGATGTGATGTTGAGCTCCCAAACGGGTCAGCAGTCTGATTTGTGCTGTGGTTTCACAAAAGCCTGCAGCCTGGGGCTGCTTTAAGCTGCTCAGACTAACATCCCTTGTATCATCCACTGTGGTTGGAGAGCTGGTTTAAACCACGGGCTTGTTAAATTCATGACAATGAGTACGTGGAGCTGTGGCTTTCTGAGGGCTTGTTTGCTCCCTGTTTTTTTGGGGTGGTGGTACTGCCAAATTGAATGGCTCTCCTTTGCACTGCTGTTCTGTATTCCCACGTGTCTGTATTGTACATGTAAAACAACTGGGAATTCAGAACAACCCCCTGGAGCGAGAGGGAGAGAAACTATGTGGCCATGTTCAGTTCTTCAGTCCTGTTCACCATCTGTCCCCACAGAAAGTGGTACTGGCACAACAGGGGATTCTGCTGCAGCGGGAACCAGCCCCAGTGTGAGGGGACTGGGACCTGCAGAGGCTGGCACTGCTGCTGGAGGTCGGGGTTAGCAAACAGTATACCCTCACTGTGTTTAATGTATGGCTGACCTTGCAGTTTGTTTGCACAAGTACTTGAGAAGACATAGCTATGAAGTTGTGGGTTTGTGTCTTGTGGTGTCAGATGGATTAGTGTTCAGTGTGCAGGTGAATTGCAGGGCCAGAATGAACCCATGTGAGACTTTTGTGCAGTTTCCAAACAAGGTGTAAAAAATTCCCCGCTGTTGTTCAAAGCTACAAGAATAATCTTGAGATAACTTCTACACCTTGTAGGGCCTGAATACACTTAGGGAGATCACTGGGAATTTCAGCTGTTCACTTTCTGCAGGGCAAGAGTAGTGCTTTAGAGCATGGGGTGTGCTGAGCTGCCAGCTGGCCTGCTGGTGTTGCCATGATGAGTGGCAGTGCAAGGATGGACAAGAAGTACCCTGTTTGCACCATAGGATATAGCATCTCAGGACCTTCCCTGGTACTGAGGCCTCTGGAGAGCTGCAGGCAGTCAGCAGGGTCCCACTTATGACTATGCGGATGGGATGGGATGAAGAATGGTCTTTGTTACATGGGCCTTGGTTATGATGTTGTTCTTTCCTTGAAAACCTTTAGTCTTCATTTAGAGCTCTTACCTGTGCCCCCCCTGGAAGAAAGGGCAGTTAGTCTGAACAGAGGCCAGATCTATTTTAGTGAAGTTTGTTAGTATACTTCTAATGTAAATCATGGTAACAGATGATTAATGATAATCATGTTCACAGATCCACCTAATGAGGACACAGATTATGCTGGTAAAAAAGCTCATACTCTTGACAGCAAGCAGCCAGATGGAGAAAAACTATGGAAGCAAAAGGCTTGTTCCTTCCTGGGTTTAGGGTTTTGTTTTTTTTTTTTGTTTCATACATACCAGATCTTTTACTGTTATAAAAACACTGCAAAAATAATTTTCTCTAACTGACATCACTTTCTAGTGCAGAGTTGTCTGAATTTTAATGAAATTAAAAAATGTTGAGTTCTTTATTCTGGAAGACTCCCAGCCATTTCAGCTGCCTTTTAAAATCTAGTGAGCCAAAAAGCCTCCTTTAATATTTTTTTTTCTACTCAGCAGGTGTAACAGAGAAGAAATTCATGTTTATTTTTCTGTATAGGAATTAAAAAAGTGAAGGAATTAAAAAAAACACATGGTGCATATTTGTTTCTACATGCACGTACATATATGTGTAGTTGGTGCTTACCTGTTTCCCAGATAGAATGTTTACAAGCAGTAATGGCTTTACCATTTTCAGGAAGCTTGGTTCCTATTGACATTCTCTTGACTTCTATTTTGGAGCCTGTAAAACCCTGATGTGGTTTGTATGTCTTGTGAAGGAGTGATCAGTTTTGTTAGAAGTTCAAGACTGCTGTGTTGGGAGGAAGTCTTCATTTACCATCGTTGTTTAGGTCTGGATCTTTGTTTGACCATAGCAGACAATGTTTGAACCAGCGATAAGATAAGAAGTGGCAGTGATAGCCATGCTGCGGGGTTACTGGAAGGGCACGGAACAGCATCTGGCCATTGGACTTCAGAGATCTGATTCTTAGTTGTAATGGGTGATTGAAATGTTCTTCTCATGGAGTTGGCAGTTTATGTGGCATTCATGTCAGAGTGCCTCTCAGGAAAAAAAGAAGTGGTAGGAAAACAGAAAAGAAAAAAGCAAAGTCTGTAAAACTGAGCAGAGCATAACTCTGTTTTTCATATACAGCATGGTCCCTTGCTGCTTTTACAGTTTAATTAAATACATGAGACCATGTAAGGATACAGTTTTGTTCAATGAAGACATAAAAAAATGGAGTAACAAAAAACCATGGATGGTTAGGACTGAGATGCTGGAAAGAACAGTATGAAGAAGGTTGTGAAGTACAACCCCTTAGAATGATAAAGTAAGCCCAGTCAGGACTCTTATTATCTCAATATATTAAAGTTAATTACTTTTTTTTTTTCTCTTCATTCGTTCATTTTATTTGTTTGCTTTTAATTTGTCTGTTTAGGAAGTCTGTTTCAAGTCCAAGACTAATACTATCTTTAACAAAAGGAGCCATCTAGAAGTCAAACATATGATGCAAGATCAAACTGTGTCTAGAAATAGAGAAAACTTTCATTAGATCAAGGAGTTTCTTGGTTTTGTCTTAATAGGAAGAAAAAAACCCAAACCACTTAACATTTAGGAAAATTGCTATGTTGATCCAACATACAGCTTCTGCTGAAAGGAGCAGTCCACTGCCTTCACTCCTGCTGTTCTCCAGTGCTCATGTTGCTTCCCATGTGCTTGTACTGGTGTGCTGAATGGGTTTGTGGAGGGGCCACACAGCCTCCAGGTTTAGTCCAAGGAGAACAGCTAGATCTAGGTCTGCACAGCTGTCCTGTGAATACTCCCTTCTAGGTTGTGATGCCTGAGTGGGAAGTCCTGACTTGTAGTACTGGCTCAAGACAGTTGCTTGTGCAGCTGCACTGTTCATGGCGCTGGGAAGAGGTTTGACTGAACACTTGCCTGGAAGTGAGGAGTGGTTGGGGGGATATAACCAGTCGCCTGTCTGTAGGCTCCCAGTGTAGCTTCTGGGTTAGTGAGAGAGGAAGAAGACCTTTTTTCCTCACAAGTAGCCATGAAATGGCTCATGACTCACCTTCTATACTCTGAATTTTGAGGAACAAGTCTGTGCTTGTGTATTTTACACTGTTAGCCTGAAAATAGTGGCCTTTACCAGATCGATGAATGGGACGGGTGGTGAAGGCAGTCGTCTTGATAGGCTTCCTGATACAAGTGGTTACCTCCCAGGAGTCAGACCTTGGTGGGACCCTCAAGAGGGAGAATCACAGGCTGGGAACCATCAGGGAAAATCCAGGATACAACAGGTCTTTGTGGTTAACGGTTCTTTGTTTTGCTTAGTGGTGTGAAAAATCACAGCAGTTTATACAGTCAGCAGTACTTCCCTGCACTTACTTCAAAATAGAAGAGTAGCTGTGCCTTGTATTATCCTCAGTGTGCAGCTCTGACATCTTGTTAAGCTGGTGGCAGGCCATACTTAATGTCCCAGGGCTGAATTCCCTTTGTACCATACTGCAGTTGTCCCTCCACATATAAGCACGCACCCATCACGCTTGGATTGAAATTGCATTTTTGCCATCAGGCTGGGAACTGAAAAGTGACTGGCACATGCCATGAATCAGAGCCTTGTTAAATTCCTGTGAGGTTAGATTCCCCTCAGATAGTTGGCTTGTCTGAGTCGAGCGCAGCTGGGCATACCCCTGCTTGCTGGGGTCTTGGGGCTGATGGTACGTACACCTGGCAGGTCACCTCATACTGGGAAATAGTTCAATGGCAAGGCTGGAATTCAGGCTGTCCTCTGGACATGGTTATTCAGCAAAGGTCAAGGTCAGAGGGACTCACTGGATCATGTTTGGGGTGTGTGTGTGTGTGCACAGAGGGAGGGTGGCTTATAAGTAGGGGTATCACGGCACAGTGAATGTCATTGATTTATATGGAAGTGATTGTCAGCTCTTTGAATTAGCTGGTTTACAAAAAACGTACACCTGGGCTTGTTAAACTAAGTTGTACTCACTGCTATCTTGGTGCTACTAAAGGGTATACAGGTATCAAATCATAGTAACAGCAAGGTATTACTTCAATGAGAAATGGTCTTTGTGATGTTTCAGACAAGCAAATGTCATTGTGTGGGTGAGATGAGCACAGCTCTTTGGAACTGCGTGATATTCTCTTCATCAGTTAAAGATGATTATTAATTTAAAAAACTAACCTTATTAGGCAAGGGGAGAAATAGACGTGATCCTCATTAGTATAAGTAATACCAATGGAGAAAAGCAAGTGCCAGAGGTGGGTTTCTTGCACAAAAGTAGCTGCTACTGGAAAGCCTCTGAGCATGTAACTATTTGGTTTCTACAGCAGCCTGTACACAAAGCCATTCTTGGGAGAAAGTTTAGAGCAGTTGTTTTTCAGAAGGCAGATTGACCAGAGCCTCTTAAGTCTAGGAAGAACAAGTTTTTCCCTTTAGGTGTATAGGTAGCCTCCAGTCTTCATGGGCTGCAGAAGATGAAGGAGCTCAGGATTTTATAGGCTGAAGTAAATCAGTAGAATAGAACTAGATGGAATAATCAATTGCAGAAGGGACTTTTGGAACAGACTGAAGCATCTTGCCAGTTTTGCCCTTAAGGGCAGTATTTGTTATGCAACAGTCTGTAAGTCTGTTCTGCGTTGCCAGAAAGCTTGGAGGGAGGAAGGAGGAGAAAGGTTGCAGGAAATTAGTCACTTTAGTCAAAGAACTAAGAATCTTAACTGCTAATGTTGTTTAATATAGATGACTGTTAAAGTATTGATGTGAACAAAACAGTTTCACTTAGCTCACATTCCTGTACCATTACGGTCCCTGTGAACTTTGACTTTATTGACTTCAGTAAGCGTGAGCACAAGCCCTTCGTGCTGTCCAACTGGAAATGTCAGTGGCAATGCCAGAATGCAGAAATGTAAAGAAAACAAAAAAAAAAATATAAATGGATCCAGATGTAAAGGAAGAAATGGCTAAGACAGCTGTTCCCCAATTTTAAGAATTGTGCGGTTTTGGGGTTTTTTTTGTCTCCTCAAGCAACTTGCTGAATTAGCCTGTTTCCTTACTTGGAAAATATCTGAATAGATACAAGCCTGTCAGAGATGCAGGGAAGTTTTAGTGTTACTGTCTTTTACAGAATGTTTAGTAACGACTTTTTGCTGAAAAATCATAGAACCTTTTTTGTTTTAATTTGCAATTCCCCATAGCCTTGCAGAGCTGTTGTGGAATTCTGCTGTAGTCTGTCCCTGGAAGGTATGGTTTCCTACTCCATAATGACAGGGGAAAGAACTGGCATTTCATTTGCATGCTGAGAAAAATTCCTGTGGATGAGTAGGTGGGTGCAATTTTACATATATTCTTAGTCAAAGCAAAAATGGTTTTGATTGTTAAAAAACCCCAACAACCCACCCAAGTTTGTGTAGCTGACAATGAGTGCACCCTGATATTCCCTGTATTTACGTATTTTAGGTTTGCCAGTTTGTCAGTTTTACTGTGGACTTTCAAGTAGCTGAAGCTTTCCTTAAGTTTTATTATTGGAATACATTTAGGTTTCTTTTCCTTTTTAGTACTAAGAAGAGTCCAAAGATGAAAACCAAGACTAAGTGTGTATCCATACAGGGAAACTGATTCAGATAGGTCCTACAGAAAAGGCTGTTCTGCATCTGGTACTGTGAAATTCTTCTTGGTGTGAACACTCGTATTCTCTAGGAAAATGCTTAAGCTAAATCAGAAAATAGGACTGTGCCTAGTAAATAGACTCCCTGGAGAGTCATCTAGGAAAATATATGGTACTTTTAATTCACACAGCCTGTCTTACTTCAGAGTAACCTCCTCCTATTCTCAAGCTTCAAGAAACCAGAACGTAAATAAAAACAAAGAAAAAGACTCTTTCACATTAAAAAAAAAAGTGTGGAGTTTGGGTTTTTTTTGTTGTTGGTTGTGGTGCTGTTTTTTTTTTAACTCATGGTTTGGGCAATCTGAGCTATGGTTTCTCTGTCTACCTTTTTAATGACAAGTTTGGTGGAAGTAAGCTCTGTTCATGAGACCTTATGTACCGCTGACTGTGAGCTTAAATGTGGCGTTACCCAGCTTATGCCTTATCAGCACCCACCACAGTTAAACGAATTTCACCCACCTTGGTTATTCCCACTGATGAAATGGTGGTTTGTTTTGCTGCAGTTGGGGTGCTTCATAATTTTCATGTCTAAGGCATTGGTTGAAGTAATGAAATTCCCTCTTCTGAAGTGTAATCAGTGAGATTGCATTTGTGTCGCTTGTAGTGGAATCACGTAAGTGAAATTACATTGCCCGCATCTCATTTTGTATCATAAAATGTTATGTAGTGCAGCTTGTTTTCCTCTTCCCGGAGCTTTTCATGGTGATACTCTTTCTCTAAATTTCAAAGCTTCAAAGTACTTGCTTTTTGTATTTGGCATGGAAATTACTTTCTGCAGTGCACTTTCTGCATCTGCCATGTGAACCAAGATTTTGGTAGTGTGCAACATCAGATTTGGAAAGCAGCTGGTTTTCAAAGCTTTCAAGGTCTTGTGTTCTGTTGCATATTAAGTGATTACTAAGGTGTCCTGTGCAATTAGCAACAACCTCCAAGCCATATGTGATAACACACTGCTACTATTCACATATAGAAGCCGCATCTTTAGGGGTTTCAGCTTATTTGGCTTTGGAATTGACTTGTAGATAATCCTGAAATCAAAATGAATGTGTTGTTCTTCTCCCTTTTTCCCTGCTTTTGTTACTGGCGTAGAAGCAAAAGTAAATGCATTTTTAAATTGAGTTTTCTAAAAGTATCCCTGAGGTAGATTTTTATCTTGCCCATAATTCATTTTTGGATTTATTTGATTTTTGGGGGTACATCTTTGGAAATAAATGGTCTAACACAGTAGGAATAATTGCTAACTGCAGAAGTCAGTAGCAATTTTGATAAACATGAATGTCCCAGATACTCCCACTGAGGACTTTTAAGTCATTAATTTTTATGATTTGAAGTATAAGCAAAACAAAAATGTTCTTAGATAACCTATAACATTGTGGTTGCCCACAAAACCTCTGCCTATTAACTACATTATTGATAAAACCTCGTGACTATATATGCAGCACTGCTTCTCATAATGTTGTCTAAATGTGATATGTATCAAATAAATGCCATAGACAAGTTGTAGTGATGGTGCAACAAAAATATTCAGTGCTGGTTTTTATCCATAAGATTTTTTTAAAAAAATTTACTGTAAGAAGACATTGGTGCTGAGTTCAGCAGTCTCTAACATGTAACTTTTACTGATTGCTTAGGAGAAAGTGTTATGAGAACACCAAATAGTGAGCAAGATTTGAAGAAAAAAATAAAAGGGGGAAGAAGTAAGTCACAATGAATTCTGCAGCTGAAGTTACACTCATGCAGTGTTTTGCAAGTGTAGACATGAGATTTTACTTCTCCCTCTGCTATAGCTTTATCTGCTGAACTTTTTCTCCCTCAGACTAATGTTTGTATCTTGAAGTATTGTGGAATGTATACTATTTGACCTGTGGTTTCCTTGTCAGAAGTTGTTTAATACTGGAGAGAGAGAAGAGAGGGAGAAAGCTATCTGGTGTAATCTTTTTAGCTGGGAATGTATTTGGCATAAAAGAACCTGCTTTCAGTATCTATAGTACAGCATACTACAGCCCTTTCCAAGCCAGTCACCAAGGCATTGCAGCATTTTGTTGATTGAATCCAGTTCTGTCTGTGACTGGGTTTCACGTTAGACGTGTATGTCAGAGGGATGATGTTAGCTGTAATGAGGACAATTGCACTAGAAAGATAAAGGGTAGAAAGGTAAAAGTGCAAAATTCTCTCTAGTAGAATTTGATGCCCAAAGTCTTTTATGTTTCTGTGTCTCCAGCAAAGTTACTGTGAAGGGTGGAGACCCTATCTAAGAGCACAACTTGTATTTTTTTCCCCCCTGCTTCGAAGAAAATGATATATGAAGTATTTACATATTTTCCTGTACAACCTGAAACTAATTCAGATTTATCACCAGTCTAAATCTAGAATTCAAGTTGAGTTTAAGATGACTGGTGTTAAAATTTGTGGCAATGGAATTACTAGTAGTATAGAAATATTAGGCCAGCTGTGTGACTATATAACATGAAAGCTTACATAATTTTAGTCAACCATTTTTAATGTAGTACCGAGCTTTTTGATAACCTGGATGCTGAGTAGGAATCTGTGTTTTGATGCTGGTAGAAACTGGTTAAGGAATCTTCCCTCTTTATTCCCATTAAATAAAACAAGGGCTTAACTTTAGAAGCAGACTTAAATTGCTGTCTATATTTCATCATCTTCCCTGCAGAAAGCTTCTTAAACCTTAAGAGGAGCTAGAGGCTGAAACCTTTGACAAGGACTGAAATAATTCATATGAGACTGAGTGGCAGAAGGCCTTTTAAGACAGCATAGCTATTGTGAAGACTTTTACTTAGTAGGAAAATAGTGTTGGATACCTGGATTTCAATGGGAAGCATTTTATTAATGCTGTCTTGAAAAAGTTTGTTGGAGCTTAGAAGGAGGAGAGGGTATTTGTCCTAATGGAGACAGATTTCGATTTTGTACATAACATACAGTGTCTGCCAATTTACCTCCTTAAAACAGTATCTCATGCTGCATGAATACTAGGAAATTTATTTTTATTTGAGCTGTATGTTCTGCTGTGTTTGTTCGCTGGTCTCCTGCTAACATTGGTGACAATTTCAGAGGCATGTTGATGGTACTCTGTGTACTTAGTAACTTAAAAACGGGAACTGATGGCGTTTGTCCAGCATGAATTGTCCTTCCTCTGAACAGGTTTTTTGGACTCGGTTCCATTACCCCTGTGGAAGTGAAATCCTAAGGCAGAGCAGCAGACAGACTCATGATTAGCACTGTGTTTAGGTGAGGGCTAAGACTTTGCTTGCATGGAGATTGATAACTTCAGGTCAGAAAGTAAAATGATTGAGAAGGCCAAGTGCAGAATTTCTTACTTGCACTGTATACTTAACTTGGGGATTAAAGAAGAGCAGTTGTATTTCCTGAGCTGCAAGTCAATGACATTTGAAGTAGTTACTACACTTCACACCAAATATATATTACGGAAAAAAAAAATCAGAACTAACCTCAGGTGTTTCTTGGCGAACACTCTAGGCTTAATCCTGTGCATGTCTGAATACTGAGTATTTGTTTCTGAAATATGAAGACAGATTTTAGATTTGGAGCGAATTCTGAAAAGTTCTCATCAGTTCTCAAAATTTTGTGTGCCTTCAAGTCCAGTTGTCCAGTTGCCCTGTTACATTAAGAGTTACTGTCTGTTTGCTGAATTCATGTCCAAGAAAAAGTATCGAGTTGTGCTTATGAATTTGGTACATTTTAGGACATTCCAGATTTCATTTTAATACAAATAGGCATAAAAAATAGAGCATATATTGCAATAGATACTTATACAATTATTTTTTTGACAGAACCTTGAGATTATAAATCATCTCATTTGTTTTCTACATTTGTCCCAATGACCAAAAGTCCTAATTTCTGAGAAAGATGACACTTTTGATGTGTCAAGCTAGAGCAAAACCAATTAAATTTGATCTATCCTGGAGATCTGCTTCTACTTGTTTTGGGGAGGATTTTTTTGCATTATAATATGAATAGTTGTTTTACTATCAAGCAGAGGCTAAAGCCTTCTTTGTGGTTTCTACCCTAGAAATAAGTCTGCCCCATTTTATGACTCATGCAGTTGAAATAATTGGAGGGATACCACTCATTAATTTAGCCTCACTCTTGCGGAGATATAAAAATGTGAATTTTTCAAATCTCATTGTCTTTAAATTAGACTTGGTTCTAAATTTGCTTATTTTGGGGGTTTGAGGTGCCAGATTATACTTTTGAGTGTATTTAATGAATCGGTGTTTGTTGGGTTTATAGTAGGAAAATAAAAATCTGCTTTTGGTGTAGAGAGCTGATTGACATAGTTTCCTAGTAGGGCAGTTTTATCAGCAAATGAGTTCCTTTGGGGTGGGGCGAAGGCATAATTTATAGCAGTCTCCAACAAGAAGAAGAAGAATGTGGAAAAGTGCTTCTTAATGACTTTTAATTGAAACCATACCAACATAAAAAAGGCAATTTACAGTTTTATTTAAAGGAGTAACTTTTGCCTGGGCCTTAGTGTTGCTGTTACTGATGTTGATACTGTTCTCAGTTTTGTTTTGTTTCTCTAACCTTTGGAAAAGCCACTCACACCCAAATTTTAGAAGGTAGTTCATTGACTAAGAAGAAATTTCTTCTGCAGAGGGATGATTAATAGGATTTTCATGAGCGCTCAAGCAATTCAGTTTCTGACTTCCCATTCAAAGGAGGTTAGATACTTCAGAAAAAAGACCATCTGACTATTTGCCTCCAAATAATACCATAGAAGATCTGGGTTTTACCTCTTTCTGGTTTTATTACTGACCAGAATCTAGGATTAATTGAGTTTGGACTCTTAATTAGTTCAAATTTATATTGAGCTGAGAAGATGTATTATTATAAATTTCTTACAAAGGAGGGTTTTCTTAAGTTTGCCCAAATAATGACAGTGGATAATATAGGTCTTTTCTGTTTAATCTCATAAATCTCCCTGGAAGTAAAACAGCTCCAAAACCTGTAATAAAAAGATCCATCATTTCCCTGCAGCTATAATTGTTGGAAACGTTAGCAGTAAGCTGCTGAGTGGTGCAGGGAATCCTCCTGTGGATTTGTAAATGTAATTTTTTTTTTTCCACATTGCACTGAGACACAATTAATGCCATTTCTGAAATAAATATCAGACCTCTGTTTCACAGTTTCCAGAACTCTCTCTAAGGTTTAGATGGGTGACAGAGGTACACGGAGGTTTCCAGAAGAGGTGTTGCTTTGTAGCTAATTCTGAGGTAGTGTCGTCTTGGGTACGTGTGCTTGTACAAATAAAATCTGCCAATGAGTGTTGATATTTGTTTCCCTTACTTTTCAATCAAAGAAGAAACCAGATGTTTTCTCAGTGTTTGACCATAGTGGAAGATGGAGTCAAGTTAACAAAAGCACTAATATGTATGATTTAAACAATTAATGGCTGACAGCGGCCAACTAGAGCAATGCTATATTTTGACATTCATTGTGTTCATTGAGAGGAAATGAGTATATGGCTTTGTGTCATTCAGCATGTGTTGTGTCACAAAATCAGCTCTGTTTATGTGCATGTATATATTTTTCTGGCTGGAGATGTCTGAGGATCCATATGATGTGTTGGATTTATGCCGCAAGAATGTGCAGTCCACCTTTCCTGGAAGGGTACGACGTGATCAGATAACCTGCCTGTCCCCTTCATCAAAGTTTTTGTAGCTTTCCATTTAGAAATCAGGAAATTGGTGATAAATACTGAGAAGTTTATCTATTTGCCAAACCATTTTATAATTTAGTCACTACAGCTTCAAAAATATTTATGAAAGGCCTGTTTTGTTTGGAATTTTAAAATTCCAGTAACGAAGTGATGATAATTTTTGATTGACTAGTGTGAATTTTCAGGCTGACAGATCCTTAGGTGGGACTGGTAGGATGTTTGGTCTGGTCTGGAGAGGCATCTGCTGCCTGACAGCCAGGAGTGAGAGATGTGTGCTGAGCTTCCGCGTTCCCTGCGTTAGCCCTGGAGGGGCCACCAGTGAGCTCTCTGATGCTGGGAGGCTGTGGGAGAAGACCTCCTGGAAGAGGAGCCTGAGGTGGCCCTGGGGAGGAAAGGCAAATTACACTCCAGGGGTTGTCACCCAAGAGCCTTGGTCTTGACTGTGTGCTGATGGCTCTGGTGTGTGCCCAGCATTGCCCTTTCACTGGTGTTTCATCGTGGTGGGGCATCACAGGTGGGCAGCAGGTGGGTGAAGGCTCTCCCCACGTGTGCCATTGCTGCCGTGGCTCTGGCTGCCAGCATCCTGCAGCTGGGGCACATAGAGAGGAGTTGGAAGTGTTGGGTGTTCACATGGGTGCTGTCACAGTGATAATTGTAAGAAGTAAGAGAGTTTTCAGTACAAGAAAAAAGAAAATGCCTGTATCTTCCAAGATGCCTTACGAATTTAGGGAACCACATCCAAAGCACCTGTGGGAGATGCAGGTGCAGAGCAGCACAGGCACAGAAGCTTGCTCCCATGTAGCTTTGAGAGAGTGAAGCAGCTCTAAAGGTTTAGAACAAGTTCTAATGAAGAACAGGGACACTGTGGGTGCTCCACACTTGATGCTGGAGTTCTGGCTTTTAAGCTGATAGTGTATGAAGTCTTTAGTAATGTGTCCATGTTCATAACAACCTGGTCAACTAAACTACATGACACTACATTTTAAGATTTATGTTGAAGTTTTTGAGCTGAAGATGTTAAACTCTCATGTTAAATTTCTTTTTCAAAATGTAGGCACATTTACAGCTTGGTTTTGTTGTAGTCCTTCTGGACTGTGACATTAAAAACTGGTACTAAAATTATAAAGTTGACCTAATAGTCCTAAGAATTTTTTTTTTTTAAATAAGAACAGTTACACAACTTATATTTTCATTCCATTTCTTGAACGTCTGCAGGGCATACAGATGCATTTCATGCGTTTTTATTCAACTGAGAGAGTTATTGATATATATTTTGACAAAAATAATTAAGCCACAGGTCTCCCATGATCATCCAATTCCAGGACTTGGGACTGTCTCTAAGAGAAATAGCAAATATTGCAAAGTAACAGAGCTCTGAGATTTGGCTACAGTTACAGATACTTTTAAGCACTGTAACAAGGAGTTTTCACAGAAATTCCCATTCTTCTCATCTCCTGAACTTCCCTTGCCAGAGGGAGCACGTTTAGAGGCAGAGATATTAATTCAAAGAAAGAAACAGCTGAAGATGTAGAAAATACATTGCTTTTGTTTTCCAGTTTCAACAGAATTATCTTTTGTTGCCTTAGCTGAGGAGGGGGAACTAACAGCACTTAGAAACAAGCTTTTTACAGTGTTTTTGCAGAAAATGTTTGTATTTTAATCCTAAAATAAATACACCAAGCTAACTGTTTTTTTGAAGGACTTGGTTTATAAAATAGGAGTAGAGGAAGAGTATGAAGATTTTGCAAGAGGAAGCTAAACAGTAAATAAGTAAAACTATGACTATTCATAGCAAGTATGAGTAGATGGTTTTTTAAACCTAGTAATATAGATAGATTTTTAATATAGAATAGTTACTAGATATCTCCAAATAGCATATCTCCAAATGACTCCCAAAACAGTTAAGTGCAACAACACAAACAGATTTTTATGTGGTACACAGACTTAAAGTCTCTGCTTAAATGGATTTATAATCAACACTAATTTAGATGTCATTAAAAACAAACTCACAGATTCAGTCACAGAACCCAATGGAGAAATTATTAAGAGATGAAAACACAGCATATGATGTGACAGTCTAGGAAGGACATATGTCACGAGACTATTCATGCATCTGGTGAGACTGGGAGGGAGTAAAATTACGTGGTCTTCTGTGCTGACTGCTGACTTGTTCACCTGTAGCAAAGCCAACAGAACCAGCTTAAAAAGTAGTGGACTGTAAGCAGTAATAGTGCTGGTTTGAGCTGTAGAGTTTGGGCTGGGGGGAGCGATTTTCAACATCTGTAAATGTTTTGTCCAGCATAGGTGCTGCATTCATCTGAGTGATTTATTCAACATTGGGAACTGGAAATTCTTCCTGGCTTAATGTTTAAGATTTTTAGTCCGTCTTCATGGATGAATTGGTTTCTTGGGGATTGGTCTATAAGAGGGGATTTGGGGTCTGCATATCTCAAAACCTAAGAGAGCAGGGAAGTGAAAAAGCTGTGGGTTCAGCTTTCTAAGTGCAGGCATTCCCAGGGACTGGCTAACCCAGCCCCAGCCCTGTATTTTCAGCTTTCAAACTCACCCACGCAGAATTATACTTTGCAATCAAAACTTTTCTTTCTTTCAGAAAAATGGTGCTTGTGTCTAAAAATTTGAGAACAGAGTCTTGGTGTAATTCTGCCTGCAGCTGTCTCTTGGAGGGCTGCACTGTTCTTTCAGTCTTGGAGGTGCTTTCTAAAGCTGCTGATGGATAAGACATCCTTATGAGTAACTAGCATAAGCTCGGGCCGAAATGCACAGCTGAATCACATCCTTTGCGTGTGAAAGGCCCAATGTTTTCCTTCTCTGTGACTTTCTGAATTCAGCCCCCCTACCTTGAAAACTTCTGCACTGCTCACTGTTGCTTATTTACTTAATCTCTGCTTTTAAAGTGTAAAGCCATGGCAAAATTTGCTGTCTGATGGATGGGGGCAGCGAACAACTCCGAGTCTGCACAGCCCCGGGGAGCAACGCCGGGTGCCAACAGCCCATCCAGCACTGGGCTACTGTGGGCACAGGTGACAGGGCAAGGGCCAGCACTTGGCTTGCTAACTTACACAGCCCTACTGTCCTGGAAGTGCCTTAGTAACCATGGTTTTGGAGGAAGATACTGTTTAGTGATAGCTGAGCAAGCCAAATCAGAGCCTGGTTTGCAGTCTTGTCTGTGTGAGGAACTGTGAATTTGAGGTTTGTACCTGAGGGACTCTTACTCTGAATGAAAACAACCAGTGGTAAGGGCAGTTGAGTGAAGCCAAGTAATTATCTGATAAACAAGGTCCTTGTAGAAGTGTATGAAGATTACATTGTCCCTTCTGATTTCTAAACTCTTGTCATAAATGCATTAAATGTGACAGATCTTACATTACTGTCATGATCTTGGAAAACAGTCATTGCTCAACTGCCTTACGTGTTTTCATTCTGGGGCTTACATAAACTTTTGAAAAAACACCAAAGTGCCTGATTTTCTAAGATGCAGGATATCTTAGGATAGATAAGTACCTATTAACAGGTGTCTGTAAAGGAAGTTAGATGCCCAAAGTAATTTACTAACTTAAGGCAAAAAAAATCCTCATTCATTTTGATACTTGACTGATTTTGTTAGGCTGTTTTCAATTTCCTGATTGCTGTATTAATCCTAACGTATGAACATTTAAATTGTTCTGGAATAACATTTACTGCATCTTCACATGAGCGTGCTTTTCCAAATGCAGCGATCAAATAATCTGTGAAGTGTTTCAGGCTGCCAGCTCAAGAACACTGAAAAAATAAAGCATATTCATGGTGATAGAGAGTGTCAAAGTTAGCTGGATGCACTATGCTTGGAGCAAATGATAAAGAATATGTTGAATTTCTTGAGTACATGCTCTGATTCAGCAGAGACTGATGGTGGGCAGGGCTGAAATTATTATTTTGTCTCCTGTTGGATTGCAGTGAGGGTCAGATACAGAACTGTTACAGCGCTTTTAGAAATGCCAGTCTGTAGTCCCCAGATGTTGGGTGAGCAGACCACCAGAAGAAGGGATGATGTTTACAGCCCAGGTGGAAGCCAGCTAGCAAGAAGTGTGAAAGGGTAGAGCCTCGCCTACTCCGGTCACTGATCTCACAGGTTCAGAGGCCAATCCTCTCATGATGTAGTGAAAAAGAAAAACCTCACATTACTGTTTGCCATACAGTAGCTGTGGATGAAAAGAAAATTTAAGCCTTTAGGACTGGCAATAACACCACTTTTATTAAGTTTCTATTGAAGGACTATTTTGAGTAAGATAAATTGATGGGCTGAACACAATAACCTTCAGTATCTCACTTCAAATTCTTAGTAGGCAAGCGCTAGTGAATGAGAGAAGAAATTAAGCTAAGATGTAGAAAAAAGGTTACTTGGCAACATCATAGTGTTTGTAAAGAGGAGAAAGAAGGGTCAGGAACTTAATGAATTTTGATTATAGAATTTTCTATAAGTCAGTCATTGCATGAATAGAAAAATCCTAAACCAGATTTTGGTGTCAAACTCTAACAGGGATTGCCTACAGCAAAACAGGGTTGGTTTGGATACAAACTGCAAAGAATACCAAAATCATAGCTGCTGCATGAGAACAAAATCGGACTCCCCAGAGGCAGGCAGTGCTGGTCATAGCTCAAGCAGAGTTGATCTGAACAAGGAATGTGGTACTGATGAAAGTTGATGTTAATTTTTGGTGTTGTCTGGAGTAAACCTACTTGGAAGTGTGGAAATGTTAATTCAGAGACACGCACACACACCACACCCATGTTTGCTGTGTGACACACTATGAGAAAAGCTTTGGCTTACCTTCCGTAATTGGGAGGAAGACAACAAATACAAAAGCACTGTGGCCTATAATTAGTTCTGTCCAGCTTGCCAGTGTTATCTCAATGGGTAAATTAATTTTTTCTTGGTAATAATAACCTTATTAATTTCTGACCCTTGCAGAGAGGAAGAATCAATTGCTTGTCGGGTTCAGATTTTTGCAATGGGTTTCTGTAGTGGCAACCAGTTGTACAGCTCAACTAACTGTACCTGGTGCTTTGGGTGGAATGGGAGGTGAAATACCAAAATCAAAATGTTATCTACAAAACTGCCCCTTCCTATCCAGTCCAGCCTGCAGTAAAACCTGTTGTTAAAGACCAAATTAAAGCAAGCATCATCTTGTAGAGCCTGAATTTTGCAAATTGATTCAGTGAACCTTGGCAACCAAATGTGGTACATTTATAGTAAATACAGTTTGACTGGAAATATTTCATTATGGTAACTAGGAAAATGCAGTCTAACAAATAATATCTGCCCTTCCCACACCCAGCCCTCACCCTAAAATTTTAGCTGTTAGCAAACATTCTACCAAATATAAAAGATTCAGTAAAATCTTGTTAGCATGTGCTGAAAGTTTTTCCATTGGAGACCAGAACATATCCATAAGGAGTTTGATTTCTTTAACCGCTATGAACTCCTCAATGTAGGGAGCTGAATGTAGGGAACCCCTGGGGGATGCTTTTGGTCTTTCTCACCTACATAGGGAGCTGGCATTGAAGACACTGAAAGTTTTCACACAGTTCAGTGTCTAGTAAATACTAAATTCTTATTTAATTTGTTAAAACTAGTAAATACATTCACTAAATAAAGGAATACTTTGAAAATCTGTATTTTCTTAGGATTTTTGCTTTATTTTCTATTGCTGTTCGTACATCTCATTACAACTATAGAGATTTGAGAAAAACAGATTCACAATGATGTGTGCTAGTTACTTGTTTTTATTTTAATTTGGGGTGGAGTAAAACTGATAAAACCTGTTTCATTTTCATTTTATTTTTAGGCATGGATTTTTGAATGTCTGTTCTGCCATTTCATCCCAATAAGTCTTAGAACGGGATTATTTTGGGTGCTGTAAAATACTTATGAGTTTGCTTTTACTGCTCTGATGATCTGAGACATATGTGGACTATTATTCTGACATAACTCGTACATACCTCAAAATTTCTAGCTGAAGCTAAGCTCTGACCATGATCAAAGTGGCACATCAACAGAAAGGGTTGAAGTTTTGTGCAGTTGAGATGAGGTTTTTTGTGAATGTTTAATCCAGATGCTGCGCTATTCAAATGTTAAGTTGAGCAAATAGAATTATGATAACTGCAGAGAAATAATTGCTATTCCAAAGTAGGCAATGAGTTGTTTTTTGTATTTTAAATTATTCTGTTACAAATTAGAACTTCTAACCACTAAGTATGCATAACGCACTTCTCTTCCCTGATACTTTGTTCTGCTTAAATTTGATAAACACAAAACAACTCAAAACCAAACTTCTATACTGGGTTATGTTTAGTTGATAAGACCAAATTAACAAATGTAGTAGCTTGCAAATAACAAATTGAACTAAATTTTTAACATCATTTGCTATAGAAGAAAATGCCTTTCCTATAGTTTCTTAATGCTCTACCACATCAGTTTGTGACTACAAATTTTGCAAAGATGAGCTCAGGATTTTGTATGAGGGTAAGAAGTTGTCATTAGACTCAAGTTTTGCAATTTCCAGGTTTCATCAAAGCACTCCTGAATGTACCTGATTGTGTGTAAACAAATATTCCTGCTGGAATCTGTAGGAGTGCCTATGCCCTTGAACAAAATCAGATGCTAATCTGCTCAGGTCAAGTGATAGCCTATTGCTGGCTCACCTGCGAGACCTCTTCTTTAATGGCCTGTGCCATTGTGTTCATGTATAAGGCAGGTAATGGAAAAAATATATCTGAATTCAAAGCCTCTCAAATTTACTTTTTTCAATGTTTAAATTAACTTCACTATAAGAAACTGGTCACATCTTGTGTATTTTCTGATCTCTTTCCTTACTGGTAAGTATTTGAGAAGCACTGTGGTCCCTTCTGGGTTTTTGGCAGTATTGCATTGCAGAGTGCTTTCAGCATGGTGTGTATAGATGGATGTGTATGTGTGTGCATGCACGCTTATATTGAGATAGATCTGTGCTGATATCTGAAATAATAGATGTGAGGGTTTTAACCTTGTAACTATTACGAGATCTTTATGTGTCTGCTTTAGGGTCGACCCTATCCCATATGACACTCCAAAACCAGCGGGCCACACGCGATTTGTCTGCGTCTCAGACACACACTCCAGAACAGATGGCATCCAGATGCCTTATGGGGACATCCTTCTCCACACGGGCGATTTCACCGAACTGGGACTGCCCTCAGAGGTTAAGAAGTTTAATGACTGGTTAGGTAAGGAATTACTGCGTTTTGGTGACCCCAATTAACCTCTCCTGTCCAAGTGTCAGTCACTGCCTCCTAATTGAATTAGAGCATTTGAAATCCCACCCCCCCCTTGCTTCACTTGTCTTCATGTGATATGCTGTTTCTAGCCTAAGCATGATTCTGTTAATTAAGACAAATTTAAGAGACTTTGCTGTATTTCTGCATTATCTTGGGGGAAGAGATTCTGTCATTCCACAGTAAGGACTGTCGGGTTTTTTGTGTGCACTGAGAGGGTGGTGGCACCTCACATGAATGCATATAGCTTAGTTGATGCTGTGGGGTTTTATGGCCACAGTCAAAACTCTTGCTTACTGTATTTTGACTTTACCATAATTGAAAGCAGTGCTGAAAGTTACAACGTATTTTGAAATGATGAAAGTCTGTCTTCCCACAACATAGGATAGGAAAATCAATAGTACTGTTTGGAAGAGGAGAATTTTGGGGGGATGGCATTCACATGATTGCCCCTTTGAGTTAGAGTCCTGGCGTTTTAAATTTGAATGCAGGCACTGAATGCCTCCTGGTGGAATGGCTTTCATATTCTGCTATAATTGATAGCAGTGCCTTGATAGTGTATTGGCTACAGGGCAATTAACTTTCAGCAGCAGAAGACCAAAATGAATGAGGGGAACTTGTGCAGGATGCTTCTGTTATAAATGCTAGCTAGTATACTACCATGTCACCACTTACATTAGAAACAGTCAAAGGTGAAGCTGACTCGAGCTGCTGGTCTTCAAGAAGCATTAGAATGAATTTACAGCATTATGTAAAAACCTCTGAAAGCATAGCTTTGTCATTGTGCTTTACCTCCATCATTGCACTCTCTTGCCTGCTGTATGATGGCCACGTCTCTGCATGCCTTTAATAGCATCATTTTATTCCATTGAAGTTCCTTGGCTGACCCTTCAAGAGAGAAGTAAAGAACATTTGGATTTACAAAAGGAATGTTTAAATACAAGAGCTTCCACAGTCTCTGTCTTTTCACCCTCCTTTGCATTTTCTCCATACTGTTTTTTTAATCTTACTTCTGACTTCCTGATTTCCATAGCCCAATTTTAAAGAATGTTTTTCCTTCTTTTTATTGTTGTGCATGTGGGATTGGGGCTTCCAGATACTGCCACATTACTGAAATTAATTTTATCGTTCTTATTTGTAGGAAGTGGCACTAGACTGTATGGGCTCAAAACTATCCTTTTCCTAGTAATGTGATTACAGGACTGGGAAGTAAGAAGTGGTGGGAGAATTAGGTAAATACGTACATAGGTAGAGAGCAGAGACACAGTAGGAATCATCTTCCTCAACTTTGAGTGTTCTTTGTGATAACCTATAAATGTTATTGTTACCTGTAAATGTTAGTGTCGTGAAGGAGGAGAAGCAAGCAAGGTAAAGGCAGTGTGTGAGAGGCTGCACAGCTTCACTGGGAGTGGGCGGTGTGGTCCCACCAAGCTTCAGTCCTCATAGAGAAGTTGGGCAGTTCTACCAAGTTCAGTTGTTACAGATGCCAGGCAGCTCCAGAAAAGGAATTGCTTTCTGGAGAGTGTAGAGCTCCAAAGTCTGCCCTGAATGCACTGCTAAGAGCAGTGCCTGGCTACCAAATTCCTCTTTGGACTAGACCATGCTTTTGCCAAGAAAGGTTGGCCAGATGATCCTTGAGGTCCACTCCAACCTGGTATTCTATGATTCTGTGACTTTGGGTCATTTCACAAGTGTTGTTTTGATATAGCTGGAGCCCATGCCCAGTGCTTGGCTTTTGGAAATGCTAACTCGGTACTGCAGAAAGCCAAAACAAGTAAGCTGCTGGTGTGTTTTCACTCTTCTGTGGGGAATCTTACATTATTGGTAGCTACTTGGCATTGCTTTTATTTAACAGGTGTTTTATGATGATATTTCATAGAATCATAGAATGGTTTGGGTTGGAAGGGACCTTAAAGATCATCTAGTTCCAACCCCCCTGCCTTGGACAGGGACACCTCCCTAGACCAAGATGCTCAAAGCCCCATCCAACTTGGCCTTGAACACTGCCAGGCAGGAGGCAGCCACAATCTCTCTGGGCAACCTGTGCCAGTGTCTCACCTCCTTCATAGCAAAGAATTTCTTCCTAATATCCAATCTAAATCTCCCCTCTTTCAGCTTGAAACCTTTCCCCCTTGTTCTATCACTCCATGCCCTTGTAAGAAGTCCCTCTTCAGCTTTCTTATAGACCCTTCAGGTACTGGAAGGCTGCTCTAAGGTCTCCCTGGAGTCTTCTCTCTACTCTAGGTCGAACAACCCCAACTATCAGCTTGACTCCATAGCAGAGGTGCTCCAGCTGATCATCTTTGTGGCCCTTCTCTGGACTCGCTCCAACAGCTCCATGTCCTTCTTATGTTGGGAACTCCAGAACTGGGTGCAGTACTCCAAGTGGAGTCTTAGGAGAGCAGAACAGAGGGGGAGAATCCCCTCCCTTGACTTGCTGGTCGCACTTCTTTTGATGCAGCCCAGGATACTGTTGGCTTTCCAGACTGCAATCTGTGTGATTTAATCACATAGATCCTTGGTTTAACATTTGCAACAGAAGAATTATAACCCTTTGGATAGGTTTTGCTCCAGCTTCAGTAGTTTACCATGGTGCTTTCTTAGCATATATGTAGTTTTTGTAGAAGTCAGTATAGTATTTATCTAAGAAAGCAGGTTTTGCATTCTTTGACAGTCAGTGTCATTGAAACTGGAAGCTTTGACTGTGTGAGGACCTACTGGCTTTGGCCTCAGGCTTTCATATTCCAGGTACAGAGAAAACGCCTTTGTTATTTCATTCTTTTTTACATGCACAGTCCACTTGCATTTTCATATATATGATAATACCAGTTATTAGGTTTCTGGCATAAGGGGAGGCAGCAAATTGATTCCCTTGTGGGAATCTTGTCGAGTTGGTGAATACTTGCTCCAGTCCTCTCCTCATCTGGAATCAAAACACTATGAAGTCAAGCATGCCCTTTTGCTACTTTATTTCAGGCTTCTATCTGCAAAATGGGAGTAATCACATTTTACTATTATGTATATTGTGAAGATTAACACCTTCAAGGTTCTGAGGTGATGGCATGTAACAGTTTATAAAATACATACCAGTGGCTGGCAGGAACAGGCAGGATTCCTTTTTCTTCTGCCATATAGTGGGAGACATCTCTTTTCGTCGTGGTTGGGAAGAACCTTATTCCAAAGCAATGCACAGAGAACACCCATCAAATACAACATTGTCCTTATAGAAAGGATTTTCATATCTTCAGTGTGCCTGGTTTTCTCCACTGGCAATCGTGTTGTGAAGCAGTACTGAAGACAAGGCATTTGTATCATTTATACCTTGAGGGAGAGAACCGAGATCAAAGCTAGGCTTCATTCTACAGCTTATTTTACCTACTCTATGATAAAACAACAGGGCCTTGTCTACACTAGGATTATCTAATGGGATAACTAAACCACAATAACTATCCATAATTTTATTGGCAGTAAAGCCAAGGGAAAAGTTAAAAGTTGATTATGCTGAACCCCTGCCTTGCTTGTGCTTTGCTGAGTGTTACGTAGCCAGAGTTACACAGGACTGAAAGCACTTCTGTCAGTGCTGCAATGTTATATTTTGTGGTTCTTGCATCCCTTTGCAACTCTTCATTGTAAATCCATTTCATTAATGTTTATTCTTGTTCCTCATCTCCGCAGCCAAATCACAGAACACTCTTTCCATGCCCTCTTTCTCACTCTTCCTAGCTCTCAGCCCTTCCTCCAACTTCTACTAATTCTTACGCTTTTTTCCTTTTAGCTGATAAATTTTCATTATTGGTTTTGCATGAAAGTCTTCTGGGCTCATACACTGAATAACCTCTGTGGTCACTTAGTGATTACATACACTGGCTGAGGTAATTTATTCACTTTTGTTTTGGTGTGAACATGTCCCTTGGGTCTTGTAACTGCTGTAATCACTTGACCTTAGTGACTGTTAAATGCTTTAAACACAGTTATTTTAAATTTATAATTGTTTTCATTAAAAATCTCTTATAGTAACTTAACTGACCTTGCAGTAAACACAGCATTATGTGCTGAGAAGAATTAAGATGTTATTCTATGCCCAGTACATTTCTTTCTTAATGTTTCAACATACTATTATTATCACCATTCTTATTTTTCCCATCCATTCTCATTCAGTCACATATGGGAAATGAAATACAGGAATATTTAATTATAGCTCTGTCTTCGTAGTGCAATATTTCCTTTCCTGTGTGATGGGAAGTGATTGAATAACTCATAAGAACTGAAGAGAAAGCAGAGATAAATTCAGGTAGATAGATCTTTAATGAGTGACTATGTTCATTGTGCTCAATTAGTATGAGCCTGATTGTGCACATCCTTACTTGTGTGAGTAATTTGCATCTGGTTTAGTCGGTTTTCTCAAATAGCCAGGTTTGTTTGTCTAGTGGTTATCTCTTACTGTGTTCATTTTGGCTTTGGGGTGTCTTTTCCATGCAAGATTTCTAAGGTAAGGCACACTGCTGGACAAACTAGGCAAAATGTTGCAGAGGTAAATACAAATAAATCCAGTAGGTGAAATTACTGCTGGTTTATGTCTGTGGAGCTGAGAGCAGAATTTGGCTAGGGTTTTTCTGAGTTGTTCTGGCATTTAGCAATTTGACTGTTCTATGTTTTTTCTTTCATGTCTTGCTTTTGTTTTGAATGCATGTTTCTTTAAATTTCTGTGCGATAATTACTTGAGGAACTTTCTGAATAGTTCGGTGGCCAAATACATATGGGTTTGTACTGTGGCAAATATTTCTTTACCTGTGACATATTCTTGCTTTTAGTATAAACATTGTTGATAGAATTAAAATAAAAATTCAGCTTTTTTTCTGTGGTGTAGTTCCTCCATCAGGTTACTTAAAGTGAAATGAAAAGAACGATTATACTATTTTAGCGTGGAGGTTTCCTTATTATACTCTGCATATATGGATGTGGTCCTCAGAAACGTATTGTCAGTTCTTTTAAAGCTCATTTTGATGTGAATGTTCTGTTATTGAAAATAGCAGCTTCAGCTTGTAATTGCTGGTTGTTACACAGAATTGATGGCAAAATGGGAAGAGCACTGGAAATGTGGTGTTGATCTCGGAGGTGTGGGCAGACACGTGGTTTCAGTCTACACTTAGATTTCTGCATTAGTACTGTAGAAACTTGAAATTATATTCAAAACTGTAAGCCAGACACCTGCCAAAATTGTGTTTGATCTTGGAAAGAGTATAATTTAATCTGAAAAAAAAAATAAATAAAATGAACTGTAAAAATATGGTGTAATAGTAAGATCAAGCTCTTATCACTGTTGAAAAATTCAGGGTCACATTCCTCTTGTATCTTTTCGCAGTCTCTCTGGTCTGGCTTAGTTATTCTCTCATTTTATCTAGGCTTCATCTTCTCTCCAGGCATGTTTCATTCAAGGTTCTGTGTGAGTGTGTTCCTTTCTCTAATGTACACTGAAAACAGTTTCACTGTGAGGAAGTATTTGTTCTTGAGAACTTTTGCTTCATAAAAGTACATTTCTGATGTGAATTATTTTAGCATCTAACGTGACACTTTTATAAAAGCAAACCAATAAGCTCTAAATTTCCCCAAGTTCAGGGGGACATTAACTCAAAGTCTTCTGAACTAATTTAGAACCAGAAGGAAGCTTATGAATATTTTAAAGTAAAATTACGGCAATAAAACAAAATCTCTTCTCATTTTTATAAATTGATTTATTTCTGATTTGTGTTTTTACCATCTGGAGCATATTTTGAACCCTATATTGCTGTACTTGTTATAGCTAGAATGAATAATTGACTAAACATAAAATACCATTTTGATGAGCAAAACTCTCGGCACTTGAAAAAAGATTGCATTCATTGCAAGTGAAAGGAAATGCTGAGGTGGCTCAAATCCTGTAAGTATGGATGAGTTTTACACAGCTGTTCTGGGAGAGAGGGAAGCAACTCCCTGGAAAACATATTGGACTAATTTTGGAAATAGCCATGTCTTCTGTGAGTGGCCCTGGTGAGGAGCTTCTTTACGCTTCAGACACTGGAATGGGATACACTTTAATAAGAGGTTGAGCTGGCTGCTGAAGACAGTTGACTCTTCTGTTGATGTTGGCATTCTGCTATTCCTCTGGTACTGTTAGGAGTTCTGTGTGATTTGCAGGATCCAGACCATGTTGGCTGCTTATTTCAGGGATGCTCTGAACTGGAGAATAATGGAGACCTGAAGGTGCATTGGCAAGGCTGTACAGACAGTTCTATTGTGTCTACTTGCTTATTAATTCTAGTTGCTAATAGATGCTGAATATTATGAGTTTGGAATGTGTTGATGCAATTTCATAAAAAAACCCCAAACAGATTTATAAGATGAAATATAGAGTCTTCAAGGTTTTTTTTTTGTTTTGGTGTGGTTTTGTTTACTTATTTACTTCCCCAGATAATGTATCTCACTCTGTCTTTATGGTAAGGTTTTTAAAAGCTTCTTGCAAGTTCATTTAGATTTTATTGCAGTGTCACTGCTTAGGAATATTTCCTTTGTTTTTGTTCTAACTTCATCTGTGTTTAATGTCACTGTTAAATTCTCATTTGTACTTTTAAGTTCCCATATGGCTTGACTAAATTAATCATCAGTGCTCAGCTGTTATTTGCATACATCTTTTTTAGATATATTAATACTAATCTTATTTTTTTTTCATCTCAGAGGAATATAAAAATAATTTGAATGTTACATTTTATTGTATTTATAAAATATTGGGAAAATACAGCCACGTGGATTTTTGGTAATACGCTGAGTAATGTTTTCCTGATACAGCAATCTACAGTGAAATGTCGAAAAAATGTGGGAGGGGGGAAGAAGGTGCAAAATTCTTCTTTTGTGCTGTGGTTATTGTAACTGCTTCTTCATATCTGTCCTCTGCTATGAGTCAGATACTGGATGCTTTGTGGAAAACAGGACACTAGAAGCATAACTTAAAAGGTAAAATAGAAGAAATCATGTAGAAATGAGTGTCAAGATAGTAAAATTTCCAGACTAAAGTGGAATTTGTGCATGAGGAACAGTGTAAGTTTATTCATATATGATCAGTTGTTTCTAGTTTTGCTCTTGTTATTTCTGGCAACTTAACGTAAAGAAATACCACGAGAAACTATTTTTACTCTCTGTTAATGGCATACAGAGACACTTCGAGGTTTTTTTTCTGAACTGTAGTCACAAATTTACTAGAGATGCAGTGTAAAATTCTCTGTACAAGTTGTGTACCACCTGCCATGATCAGTCAAACCAAACATTAAGGTGTTATTTGACAGCCATTAGAAAACTTGGCTCAAGTGAAATGTGCTTTCAAAGAGAATAATGTTCTGGAATGAGAGGCTTTTTATATGTTTAAAGCTAACATATTCATTTTGTAATTTTCAATGAGAGAAAGGAGCCAGTGTGCATTGGAAAGTATTGCACAATTCTTGGACTGGACTTTCAATCACAATAATTGCTCAGTCATTTCTTGGATCTGCTTCCCAGGACTGCTGTTGTCTTAAAAGGGGGAGATGATCAGGTTTCAAACAGCAAACCATAACCAAAACAAATTTATAAAATAACCAAAATAATTCTTCCTTTCAATTCCCTCTTTCCTGAAAATCCACTTTAAAACAGAACAAAGATTTATGGTGGTTGTAGTGACCAGGCACAAAACAAGTAATGCCACCCAAATAGAAAGTTTTATAGACATTGTCATCAGATTCGTCCTCCAGCATTGCTGCTGCAGCTGCATATCATGAAAATGATTTCAATGGAAAGCAGTCAAAGTATGTGTTCTTTGTACACCATCAATTTATCTTGTCACTTACAAATTAAATCTACAAGTGCAGAAATGCCTCCCTCCTAAATTTTCACATCACACACACCATATTAACAATATCTAATTAGAATAAGAAGTCTTTCTGTTAGTAGAGCATCACATTCCTGGTTAGAAAGAACAATGGTTTTGGGGTGGAGGAGTTGCTTTGAGCAGAGAGAGGTTGGGGCTGGCAGGAGAAAGCACTGCAGATTTTAGTATAATGTGTAGTGTTCAAAGAAATTTTATTTCATCATAAAGATTAGCAGGCTGTGTAATTCAATTTAAAGCTGGTTGGCAGTGTCCTGTCTATTACAAAGCTGCTTTTTTTTTTCCCCTTTAATCACCACTTTTTTTTTATGTTGTACTCGCGTACAGAACCTAGCAGACAGCAGGAATGATCTTTGGGTTTTGTGCTTCCCACCCCCCTTCCTCTTTCCAGTTCTGCATGTTAGGAAATGTGTGAGATTACCTGAAACTGAGCTACAGAACAGTATCTCAGTGAAATGCCATCCTGCATTTTTTGGCTTGTAGAAAGGGATATTTTTTTCTCCTGTGGCCAGCCATTGAGAGCAAAAATCTGCTAACAATGTTGGACTGGGGAGGGGGGTTGAATCAAGCTTAAAGCTCAAATGTTGGCATTTATTCACACTGTTGTGGACACTACTACACTGTAGAAAAGTAACGTGCAGCACTTTATGTTAATGCAAGACTGGCAGACCTTTATCTTACAGTAATTGCCTATACTAGGGGGTTAATGAATGTTCCAAGAATTACTGACTTCTTTTTTTGTTAAAGAAAAATAGGTTGGTGCTTCTTGATGGCTATAACCAGCCTGCATGGCTTGTTAATTAACCCTCTTGTTGCGGTGGGCTGGAGCTGAGTATTTGAGCTCAGACAAATTCTGCATGTATTTTATGTGTTGGAACGATGTGTCTTGGCACAAAAGGGCTGCAAAAGAACCTGTGCAACCCCACCGCTCCCATCCACCCCCATCACGCCTGTTAAAAGAGCTTTGAAATCTTTATTGACTGTATTTAGGGAGTATGTTGATTTCAGAGGACGGGTGTTGCATTTGTGGACACTCTGCTACCACTGGTGGGGGGAAAAAGGAGAAGAGAGGCCCTTCTCCTAGAGCTGAAGGAATTTGTGTTTTCTTTGTCCTGCCTTGTCATCCCGAGCATGACATTGTGAATAACTGTGTCGGGTGGTTACAAGACCCACAGGCAGTGTCTTCTCTTGGTGACCCTGGTGCAAGGCTGAGAGGATCCGCTATGCTGCCACATCCTGTGGTGCTGAGCTGGTCTTGGTGTTTGGCTCACGTGCGGGTCGGTTCGTGGTGGCCCTTCCACAGCTTTGCAAACTCAGTTTCTGAGGACTTAAGATCACGTTGAGGCTCTGGTCACTTTTGTGCCTCACTTCACTGAGCTGTTATGGTCCCTCTTTTCTCATCCTGCACCCCAGCTGTGAGGTGACGGTTACCAAACTTCACTTACTATTGATGGTACATTTAGTAGTAAAGGAACAAAGCAGCACAACAGGAGACAGCAATGTAAGGAGAGAGGCAAGATGTAGAGCCAACATAGAAGAGAACAAAATAACGTCCAACTAGGGGAGAGACAAAGGCTACAAAGAAAAGGGGGACAAATGAGAGCACAGGGATGTAAAGCAGTGGAGATTCACCTGCTTTTTCCAGAGCTTCATTTCTTCCCAAGTTAATAAAATAAAGAAATGAGTGCTCAGAAACGTTCTGCACTTTGAATTTCCTATAACTGTTGACAAGTAAACCTTAAAGACCTCAGAATTACGTACATCTCTTCTAATGAACGAGAATCTTTTAATATTACATGCCAGGCTGGGTATCAGAGTGCAATAGCTCCTTTTCTCCTGAATGTTGCTATTAAATTTTTTTGACGTAACCAGCCAACATGGGGAGTTTTAGTTTAAAACAGAACTGCAAACGATAAAAAATTACCCTTACTTCTACCTGAGCTGCTCTCCCCCATACATTACTCTTAAGGATCCCCACTCCCTGAGCAGTGTTTGGCATTTGCCTTCACTACTGAGAGATGAGCAGAAAAGCTGCACGGCGACCACAGGTTTTCCTGCATTTTTGTGGAGGAGATGTCTCCTGAGCATTGTAAGGAAGGAGTTCATTCCTTCTGCTCTCCTCTATCCCTGCTGCAAGCTTCGGTGGTCACTGGGAATAAGATGATGTAGCTGTAGCCATACTTGTGGTCCTGAGAGTAAAGGTGCTGGACTAACGTCCCCTCATAAAACCACATGCAAAATAATCCCCAGGCCAGCACTGTAGGGCACACCACTCGCTGCTTGCAGACTCCTGGTTGTAAATGATAATCCTGTGCCAATGGCTGGGGTGTGAAAGGTGGGGAAGGATTGCCTAAGCAAGGGTGGCTGAGGGGATGCCCTGCTGTGGCAGGCAGCCAGGCTGCCCTGGGGACAAAGGCAAGGCAGAACCACTGCTCTGGTGACAGTGCTGACTATCTATGCTAAACTGGGTCCTGGCATTTCAGTGAGTTATTAGAGAGGATGTGTGTACAGTTATAGTGGAAGCAATATAGCCATTCATAAACAACTGCTTCCGTGAAGCCAGCTGTAAAAACAATGATGCTTGTCTTTGGGGTGAAAGGGCAAAACCTTAGTAGAAAGACTACAGTAAGAAATAATTTTTTACCTTTGTGTAAGTGACTGAAATAGCTGTTCTCTTAGTGCTTTGTCTTAATGACTGGCTCTGATTAACTATAGTTGTTGCTTTATTCAGGAAAACTTAAGGTCTGCATATCATGCATTTTTACAGCAGTTTTTTCACTCTTTTTCTGTTTTTATTTTTAATCTAGAAATGATGACAAAAATTGTTAAGAGAGACCCCACTCTGTAGAAAGCACACAAGATGAAAATTTGCAAATTCTGCATGCCCCAGCAGTGTTTAATTACAGAAAAGTGTTTATTCATGTACCAGGATCCTCGGTGTAGTCGTGTACACAAAAGGAAACTATAGATGCTGCATTGTACAAATTTTGCAGCACCTTGTGAAAATGTTAGTGTAAATTCAGATGTACAGATACGAGTACCATAAATCTCACGTATAAATTTAACTTGGTTTAAAAACATTTCACTACCTTAGAAGGAATATTATCCTTGTAAAGGAACAGAGGTGCCTGCATCAAAGGGCCTATGCACTTGTAGTAATAGGGATAGAAAAGATAAGAGTTTAGTCTGAATTCTATCACAATTGAGACACTCAAACTCTTTGTATTGCAGAATGGAGTTTACATTACATATACTATTTTTCATTCACCTGTTTTGTCCTTCCTTCTTTGGAAGGGCAATTAGGAAGGGCACATAGGTTTGCCCACTGAAATTCAAAGAGCAGCACCTTGGCTTATTAAAAAACTTCAGTCTGAATTGTCTGTCATGAGGTCCTGGGAAGATGAAACAGATGATTTGGTAACTGAAATTCTGCAAAGCCAGAAGAAGAGAGGAGGTTACAAGAAATAGTAGCAGGGGTGAGATTTAGAACTCAGAAATCACTGGCACCAATTTCCATAGTTACTGCTCTAGACATTTGTCAGGTTTAAAGTTTCCTTCTCTCTTTTTCTAGTGTTTGGGGTTACTATATATGCTTTAATTTACAAGGAAGGTATCTGAGGCTATGTGCCATTCTTCTCAGGCAATTCTAGATGGCTAGAGGAAAAACATCCTGCATAAGAGGAATTTAGTTCCTTGTAATAACATGATACAGCTGGAGTGATTTGGTTGTCTCCTTTAGTAGCTAAGAAACGTCTCTGTGGGCTGGGTTATTAAAAGGAATTTCCTTACAGGACTCAGGAGATTCCTGGTATCCAAGTTCATCTTGAAAGGCTATAATGGAATGTTTAGGTTTATTTAGAACAATAAATTTAAATGTGGGTTTCAGAAAATAATACTGGGGGTTCATAAAGACCTGCCTTAATATTTTTGGTTGACTATAATTTCTGTTTTTGTTCTCTGTGTACTTTCTCTTTAAAGATTCCGGGAAAGAACTGTGGGGATAGTTCTGAAATACAATACACAGTGCTGTCAAGTGGATATTGGGGTGCTTCTAGAAAGTTTAGTTTAGTTCAGGTTTTAGATTTCTCCCCTTCTGACTTAGAAAAAGAATTAACAATTTCCAACAAACATCAGCATCGCCATCTGAAAATATATTTTAAAACACCTTTGAATGTCAAAACTTGCTTCTTATACTTAAACGTTTACAAGTAAAAGCACAAAACATGATCACAGGGTGAAATTTCAAAAGCAGCTAATCGCTTTAGTGTACCGGAGAATGCTACATTCTCAGAGTTATTAAAAAGCTGATGTCCTGCTTTTAGACAGCAGTCCATGCTTTTAAAATCTGTGTGATATTTAATGCATATTTTATCTTATTTCTTCTTTTTCCTTTCAGTTTATTTTCCTTGTGTTTATTCTTGCTGTCCCTGTTTACTATTTTTTCCCTTATTATTGTGGAAATTTATCCACTTTACATTAGTATTAAGTCTGAGCTCTGGTATGTTTTGTAGCTTACCAATAACGTACTAAAGAATTATAGTTTTAAAAGGAAGGATATCACTTCCATGTATAAAAATTGAGAAGTTACGTAAAATAAACTGTATTATAGAAAATTAAAATAGTTATCAGAAGTTTCTTGTTTATGTATTTGTGATTTTTCTTCTCATAAGAAACACTCTGATTGTCTTCCTGGGATACAGAAAAAAGGCGGTATTTGGAGGATTTTTTTCAGAAATACTGACTGGGCTTTAACAGGTTGCGAGGTGAAGGGAGGCATCTGCCTACTGCTTTGTGCATTGTGAGCCTCAAAGACTTTCGTTTAAAAATAAGAAAACAAATAAAGGGAAAAAGTTTAGAGAGGAGAGAAACAGGAGAATTTTTTGGTGATAATATGTGTTTCCTGACTGATAGATTTGTTTATGTTAATACAGGTAGGTAGATCCTGGAAGTAACCCGATAGAGATGTGTTTTTCAGTCCTGTAGACAGAAAGGAAGGTTCTGCTAGTCACATAAAGGTCCCTGTCAATAAGGTAGAAAAATTTGGGGCAGAATCTAGATCTGTGTCCTGCATTCATAATTCTCATTTCCTTCAGTAAGTAGTGAAGAATTGATATCCAGACTTGTTTCTCTTTTAAATAAAGATTTTTCTTTGTGTGGAAAATCTTGTCCCTAGCATTTGTTGGCCTTTTGCCATGTGAAAATATATGTACATGAAAATACCAAGACATCGCCAGTGATAATTATGATTAGCTTAATTACTTTCTGTATAATTGTTTCTCAAGATGACCTCCTTTTTGTTGGCTTTTATTCATCTATTTTAGGAAAAAAAAAAAAGGACTTAATTGGAATTGTAAATTACTGAGATAAAGGGTATGTTATGGGAAGTAGGTCCAGATCTGTTTATGTCAGAGAGTGACTGTTGTGTTTTTATATTCTTAAGATTCATGGAGAAAATAATTTAAATTGATACAATGTGTGCATGCACAAGGTAATATCAACAACCAATATATTATTTCAAAATCTAGTGAGTTTCTTTATAGAGGATTAGGTTATATAGTGTGGGGGGACTCCGAAAAGAAAATAGAATTGTGTATTGATACCTTTAGAAATATTATTTGAGGGCAATAAAATGTTCCCTGAAATTCCCTCCTGAATGGAGAAAATGGAGTTTGTTTGTAGTAATTGCATTTTCTAGCATTTGCTTTCGCACTTTCCAATATGAGTTAAGCCAATTGGAACCTCTGATTTCGTTTTGCTTATTGGCAAAAGTACCATGTAAATTGATCTGTGATGCATTTTAGAGAATGCTTTGAAAATTTTGAAGTAGAGATGGCCTTGTCTTATTAGATTTAGGCAGTATTAGGGTTCATTTCTATATTTTAACCTAATGTAATAGTAACCAAAAACGTTTCTTCTCAATTCAGTCTTAATGAAGTTCAAGGAGAACACTTCTACTTAGCCTCAGTGGCACTGTGAAGGCAGTTTTTATGTTCCCATTCTCCATTCAGAATTCAAGATCCGAGCCATTTGAAACCACATCAAGCTGAAGTTGGTCTAAAACTTGTCAACCCTGGTACATTGAGATCTTGATCACGAGAGAAAATGTAAAATTCTGTTGGACAAATTGTGACACATCTCTGTGTATTTGCAGCGCGCAGTGCACTATAGACCATAAACTACAGGGGGGGAGATGCAGAGCTCATAGTGTAAATATGGGGTAGTTCTGTTTAGAGGAACACCCTTCAGCTCTGCTAGACAAAATATGTTCTTGCCTGAAAACCTTATATATTTTCCCAAGCGAATGGATCTCTTTGAAGGTGCCCACACAGCACCACGGCAGTCGTGGTAGTCCTTTATGTATTGCTTTGCTGGGGGAAAGAGCAGAGTAGCAGGAACTGTCATTTCTGCAAGAAGCATTTTTAAAAAGGGAAAGGGAAAAATAAGGCTATTGCGATTTCCAGGAAGGGTGCTGTTTTCAGAATTTGCTAAACTTAAATGGAAACTTCATATCTGTCAGCTTTTTTGATTTTAAGTTTGGTGATTGATTTTTTTTTTTTTCTTGAAAGCTCCGTCTTTTAGGTTACATAATTACAAGCCTGAAAAGAAAGCTTTTCCAGGGATAGCAAGTGGAGAAATCTGTGCTCCTTCTGTTTTAAATGTCATAATTTTAAAGTCAATTTGGGGGACTTTTTACACTTAAAGTTGGCAGTGCTGTGAGCTGCAAAATCTGGAGGCTTTTCTGGGTTTAGGTTAGACTAAACAAAAACTTCAGATCTGTCTGTTTCAAAACAAATAAATGTTATGAAGTAATTGATAAAACTTTAGTGATGCTTTCTATGTTTCAAGAAAAAATGTTTCAATAACAGTAGCCCGGTGAAATTCCAAACAGCTTTGAGATCCAAACCTAACAGTGTCGTGTCCAAATAATGTTGAGGAAGCCATGGAACACTGAAGTGAAACAAAAAATTGTCGCTTTTGTGCTACGTTTTTTCTTAACAGAGAAGAGAAGGATATTAATCACAAACAGTTACATTAGAATAATGTTATGGTTGAGACATAAATACATAAAAGCAAGGAATTGTTACCAATGCAGAGCATCGTTAAATCAGACCCGTAGGTGACTTAGGTGCAGCAGTGTATGTGGCCCTGTTGCAGGGTTCATACTGCATTTGGCCATGTTACAGCCCAGCGTTGTGTGAAATTCACTGCATTTACCCATGGGAGAGAGAACTTGATATTCGGTACCACTGATTGTGCAGAATCAGACTTCTCCTTAGTGCCAATATAGGTTAAGCAGCACCTGTACCTGCAGTTGCTCAGAGAGGACCGTGTGTGCTCCAACACCTTGGCACTACGTAGTGGAGTCGTAGGTGCTGAGGCAAGATTCACTCAGTACTTCCTTGCTTTCATGGGTTTATGGCTCAACCTTGGCATTATTGTAACGTAGTTTTTTGTGTTTAATGTTTCTTAGACTTGGTTTTCCATTGCCAGCATGGAAGAAATCCTAATGCATGAGTTTCAGAGGAGAAGGTAGCAGTCTGAACCTGCTGTGTGGCTCGATCCGCAAGTGTGAGTATTAACGCTAGAGCTGTCAGGCCTTGTGAAAATTAATGAAGCCTGACGGTTACAGAGTGAAAGGTCAGAGGCAGAGCTTGCGCTTACCTAACATTTCTGTGTTGTTGTGTCTAACGGCATTTCCAACAAAGGGGAGCTTTAATGTACAAGCTTGAGATTTATCACAGGAATTCAAGGGTCTCAGCCTTTGCTTCTCCCTGTGCTGCGGTCTGATGTTTTCTTTGCATAAAGGCAAAACAGTTGTTAAACTTTCATTCATCTACTCCTCTTGCTGTACTACCCATGTGTGTTCTGCCTTTATTTTTCCTTCCCCAAAATTGGCATTTGGAGGGGAAAAAAAAATAGGTATCTGAATTGATAGTTTAAAAAGCTGGTGGAATGCTTTTCATCAAGAAGATTTTTGAGAGATTTTGTACTTCTTTAGAAGCATGTTCTGGTTCTGTGTCTGTCCTGTCTTTTCGTTTCCTGGGTTTTTTGTTTTTGTTTCACTCTGTAGGCCGTACAGACACAGATGCAATAGAATGGATAAAATGCAGAGAAATTCATGGGTTGTATTTTCAGACAGTATGTTGATTGATATCAGTTTTAGTTATTCCACTGAGGACTTTTTGTGAAGGCTTTGTTTGATTAAAACAGCCAGAATATTTTCACAGTCAATTGGTCAGTCTCATCCTAGAAAAGATGTTTGTTTTTCCTACCCAGTTTTGGATCTCAGTACCTGCAGTTGTTTGTTGGTGAGAGAAGTCCAGCTTAGCATTTGAAAGTTCATGTCTATATAACTGTAGTTATGCAGTTGAACTCATTTGTTGCTACTGAAGGAGAAATTGGAACCTTTGAGATATTCTGTCTTTATTTAAAAACACTGAAAGGAGTCTTTGTGTGTTGTGATTGTGCCATTGATGCTGGGAAGAGAGAGTAACCATGGCTCTGAGGTGCAGTGTGCTTTTCATGAGAAACGTCTGTGAAGAGTTACAGAGCTGCTGACCAGTAGCAGGTTCTGCTGGTGGCCCTCGCCTGCCGCCCATCAGTGGACAGCTTGGGCAGCTGGTAACAAACAGTGCTGCTGTGGGGACTGGAAGTCCATAGGAATGACACAAAATCTGCTCCTTCGGTGTTGATCTCTGGATGTGTATGTGGTTGGTTATACACGAATGCTCCATGACCAGTTTTTCACTTTTGAAGCACTTATGGTATACCAGAAATTCGAGATGATTCACTTGCACAAGCATCTCGCTTGTACAGATTGCCCTCTTTCTGAAGGGGCTAAGATTTGTACTTAAGTGTTTCTCAGCCCATTTCTTGACATATGGCCAAAGGATCTATGAGTCTATGAAACGGCCACAAAAATGCTTCATGTGTCATGGAAGTGTCGTGTGGTTTGAATAATTAATGTATGTGTATGCATATTCAGAGCTTTGCATCGAAAGCATTTGCATAGCATTTGTGTGTAAATACAGGTTTCTACCATTATATGGATAGCTAGTATCACATTATTTCTTATTCTTCTACTTCCCGGTGGGTTTTGTAGGTAACAGTAGTCAAAAAATAATGTGATTTTTCTATTTTTATAGGGACTCAGCAGTTAACATTCATTGCCTGTCAGGATCCTTTTCATGTCTGGCAGCTCTGCAGAACTTGGGTTGTGTGACTAAATTGTACTCCTATGAAGCATGCCATTAAAACTGGAATGGTTGTTCAACAGGTTAAGGACTCTAGGATCAAGTACTAAAGGTGAACTTAAAAAAAACCCACTGGATCACCTACTTATGTAGGTTAAAAAAAACCCAACAACCCTCCACCTCCCCCCAGCTTCCCCCTTTGTCCCATGTAATAGGTGTATTTTAAGTCAGTCTGTAAGTGGTTGCAGCCAGCAAAAGAAGTCCTGTCCTACCAGCATTCACAAAGCCTCATGCCTTTTTGCTGGATCGGTTTTCAGCTGAATCAGTTTCCTGATCCACTGTGCTCTGGCCACCAAATCCTTGTGGTGGCAAAGAGGTGTGGTGGCACAGGGGTGAGGATGAGTGCTTGGGGGACAGAGATATGTGGGACTGTAAGCTTGAAGGTTGACTTATTAAATGAGAATTCATAGAAATCTGAGACTCACAGATCAGTGCATTTACTACAAGGAATTCAGTTTTTACAAGTTATTCACAGTAAACTATGTTTCCTTGTTTTGTTGTGCCATAGTGATACTGTCTTCCAGAAGAGAGCAACTTGTCTAATTTCAATATTTTCTTGATCAATGATTACATTGTGCTTCTGCTAATACTATTGAGGGCAGGTGTTGAGAAACATCTTAGCCCAAATAATATAAATATTGAATATAGGTGCACACCCACCCTGTGTGTGTATATACACATAAATAGATAGGACTTTGAGTACTCCAGCACAAGTGACCTTACTTCACAGACTTGGTGCCCCAATCATTTTTAGTAACTGTAATTTTAGTCTTTTGATCTCACCTGTTAAACATTTAAACTCAGTTATTATATTGGGAGTTGATAATTGGGGTTTCTGAAGTGCTTGTCCCAGCGAACCGATCAAACTCTTTTCCTGGTTTGGAAAGCAATTCTTCTATCTGTTTTCCAGATCCACAATCTAAATTAGAATTAATAATATTACTGATGCATGATGGAAAATTTAATAGTTGGGAAATTAAACTAATAAAGATCAAACGTAGCTAACAAGAATTTAGTGAAGAAAAATGAGGAAATGCCTTCTGACCTGCGTATTGTGCTACAGCATCTCCCTGTACAGACAGCACAGATGCAGATATGCAGAGATTAATCTGGTCAAGATGAAACTAAAATACCGTGGAATAGAAGATTCTGTGTGTGACTGTTTATGCTTCCATATTAAACACAGAAGGTCAGCAGATTATAGACAAAGGGCAGGGCTGCCAAAAGAAAGCATGCCGAAATATTTCATAAATTGTATCAGAGGGAATGGACGTTGTGCACTGCTACAGGGGTTTTCAAGAAGAGAAAACCTGAATGCAATGAATAAATAGCTAATCTGATTGCAGGTAATTTATTACTGTGATGAGTGCTATGTAGTCTTTCCTCAGGGAAGAGGATCTGCTCCATGATCTTGCCGGGCGCAGAGGTGCGAGCCTATAGTTCTCCAGGTCTTTTTTTTTTTCTCCCTTTTTAAAAATGGGGGTTATGTTTCCCCTTTTCTAGTCAGTGAGAACTTCACCAAACTGCCATGGTTTCTCAAATATGATGGATAGTGGCTTAGCAACTTCACCTGCCAGTTTCCTCAGGACCTGGGGATGCATCTCATCAGGTCCCATGAACTTGTGCACCTTCAGGTTCCTTAGATGGTCTTCAGTGGGGTTTCTCTGCTGGGGCCTGGTTTGCCTTATTCCTCAGACCTGGTGTTGGTCCTTGGGTTTCATTGGTGTGGCTGTGTCCTGAGCTCCCCGGTGGCGCTGGGAAGAGGCTTTTCTCCCCTGGCTCCTGCATGGCTCTCAAGAACTGACCAAGCGGAGCCTCTCTACAGTCTTGTTAAAGTCAACAGCTGTCTTGACACCAATTGCAGTAAATACTGTTTGGTTTTCCCTGCTGATTTCAGGTGCTCATTTGACATGTGTAATGTTACATTTATATGTTTTAATAATCACTGATGCCATCATTGGTTTGTCCTTTTGTGTCCTGTTTATCTTCAAAGTAAGCCCTCATTTTCAAGGTGTCAAGATATAAAAGCTTGACTTCAAGGAAGGACGTTCCAGACTTAATTGGACATAATATCAGCAAAATGCACTGATTTTCAAGTCTATCAAAATAAATGGGAGAAAGTGTAAAGCTTGGACATTTGTCCAGTAAGATGAGAAGTTTTTTCTTCTAGTACTGGCAGATGTTGATAACTTGGCAGAAACCTGAATTTAACTTCTCCATCCTACTTCTCTGAGAATTTAATCACATCTAGCTTGTTTTGGGGGATTGATAGTTATGACAAGTGCATCAAATTTCATGCCAGTGGTATCTTTTATGTTTCCTGAGAGAGGAGAAAATAGCAATTTTACCTTGTGCCCAGGAGTCACAGAGAGCAGGAATTGTAGGTACCTGCCACATCGAGTTTTTAAATAAAAATGAATTGCAGAGCAGAATGTAGCAGAGATGGGGAAGGGGAGGGAAGGGAGAAAGGAGTGAGGGCATAAACTCTAGAGGAGCATTTATTGCATACCCTCAGCTTTTAATCTAATGTAGTACCACAGAGAGTTACGAATATGATCTGCATTTTGTTCAGATGTGAGGTGTCTATGAAGATGTTTGCTTGTTTTTCTCAGGGATTTATAGCTTTTGTTTTTATATCCAGAATTAACTAATTTGGCAGTGATGATGTCTATATACATATCTTGTGTAATTCCCATTTCCGTGCTGTAAATATTGAAAAGCAGAGGGTTTTGACTGGTTCCTCTTGAGTCTTATTTAGGGGAAAGTTAATCTTGTTGTAAATACTTGCAGCTTTACTTTGAAACTTACTTTTAAAAGAAAAACAACACAAACCCAATCACTTTTGACAGTTGAAAGACAAGTTTTAAACTAGCAAAGCCACATCCATTTAGAATGGTATTCATGAGAAATACACAGAATCCAATTTTGTGTTCCTCAGGACAGATGTTGGGAGTACCACAACTGGAAAATGGACCCATAGATTTCCACATAAATTTTGCTGTCTATAGAAAAAAAAAACCAAAACCAACAAACAAACACAAAAAGCAACAAACCAAAACCCAAACAAAACAAAACCAACTTTTTCTAAATGATGATTAGGAATATACATTAAAATGAATGATTTGGTATCAGGCTAGGAAATCAGGCTTGTGAAGGCAGTAGAAGGGAGATGTGAGTCTGGTTTTAGCTTTGATGCAAACTGTGTAATTTTTGGCAAGTCACAGTGGAACAGGTTTTCTAAAAGAACCTAACTTCAGTGAAGACACCACAGTATGGGACCATATTTTTTAAGGGAGCTCAGCACCCAGTATATTTATTTGGAAGATCTGGCACCGATTGTTGGTACCAAGTGCTTGAAAATCTGTCTCTAAACGTCAAAAATCTGGCTCTGTGGGCCTGATCCATGCCTCGTTCCAAACAATGAAAATAGTTGCCCTGACTTGAGGTGATCAAGCCTGTACTCTTTATGTGACCCTCACAGTAAGTGAATTAACCATATTTCCTTTTTCCTACCTGATAGCGAATCATAGATTCATAGAATCATCGAGGCTGGAAGAGACCTTCAAGATCACCCAGTCCAGCTGAAACAATATCTTTCTTGCTTGAGTTTCATGGTTTCTTCTACATGTGTATGTCTCACTGAAATAAGATGCTACCATAAACTGAATTATAATAATAAAGTGAAAGTCCATTGCAAGTGAATTGGCACTTTGAAGAACAGGTTAAGTCTGGAATAAATGCCACTTCCTGAAGGCTTTGGGTTCCATACAAATTAATCCAAATAACTGCATAATTTAAAAAACAACAGCACCAGCAGCCTAATTCAGTACCCCATGTCTGGTACCCTCATGCCATGCTGGTGAGGTGTAGTGCAGTCTCTGGTCTGCCCACCCACCCAGAGGTAACTCACTGCAGGTCACTCCTATGGATTGGGACTCAGGACTGCTGACTGTGACCCAGTCCCATGAATTAAGTGGTAGGACCCAGTGTCACATCTTAGACTAATCTAGATCAGTGTGTCATCAATTGAAAGCAAGGGAGCAGTGGTGGTTTATGCCACCGTGGGAGCTGGTTTGGTGCCTACCATCTTGTTTTGTTTAAGTCTGCAGTACACACTTTTTATTATGACATTGCTTTGTGTGACATTACTTTACATTTTAACACAGTTTCATTCAATGGAAGAGAAGCAGCATTAATAACTTCTGCTCAACATGGAGATGCGCACAGATCTTTGGTATTTCATTCTGTCACTGCTAGCTGTCTACTTATTGTGCCGGCAATGCTGGTGTGGGAGGAAAATGTGCTAATTAAGTCCTCTTTTTTGTTATTTCAGGAAACCTACCATATGAATATAAAATAGTGATTGCTGGGAATCATGAACTGACATTTGATAAGGAATTCATGGCAGACCTTGTTAAACAAGATTACTACCGCTTTCCCTCTGTGTCCAAATTGAAACCAGAGGACTTTGACAATGTTCAGTCACTCCTGACAAATAGTATTTACTTACAAGATTCAGAGGTAACAGTTAAAGGATTCCGAATATACGGTGCCCCGTGGTAAGTCTCAATTTAAACTTTCTTTGCTTTTTTTACTACTTGAACCGTAGCAGGAATCATTCCTGTTGAAAATGCATGAAGCTGCTTTGTTGCATTGCATGGCCCTGCAGAACAGTATCAAACTTAGCTGTAAACCACCCTGAAACAATTGACACATTTTTTTTTGTGGACAAATAGGCTACATTTAGCCATGTGTGTGAAATAAAACAGAAGAAAATGTAATTATTTCTATTCTGCCTGCTGAATGCACTTAAAAAATTGTGGACTCAATATATATATAATATATATATAATATCCACTCTGTGCTTGTGGATTGACTGCAGTGATATCTTAGTATGTATTAAGGAAGCTCCATTATAATATATGCTGTTTAGGTATTTATGTCTGCTGTGCTAATAGATTAATATGGTAGTTGAACATCCACATAGCACAGGGTACAAGGCAGCAGGTGCTTTAAGTGTTATTTCTTGTCAGTTTTAGGCATTGTTTTCTTTTGCTTGTGAAGTTGTAATAACAAAATTTCAAGCCAGTTTTGATCTCATTCTACCCCTGTGCCAAGCAGGAAAAATTGCTGTCCAGTTTTGTACTAAGGAAACCCTTCCTTGTTTTTTCTACATGTTGTTTAATTGTCATGCCTGATACCTCTGTGTGGAGTCTTGGGTAGCACTTTTTTTAAATTCTTGTGCTAACAACAGCCACAGTCCTTTAAGGCTCTACCAGAAACCTGAACTTCAGTGATGGTGATAATCGTTATGCTACTTGGCATTCTCAATTGTCAGCTGAAGTACTTAGATGCTAATTTATGCACACCTATAAGAAGGGTTTATTATAAGCTTATAACTTACGTTTTTGATATTAGGCTTGCTTTAAAGGTGAAAGTAGGAGAGGAAGGGGGAATGACAGGAGTAGAATCAAAGAATGGGGCAAACCTATACAGATATTAGAAATGTTCCCTTTTTATCTCTGACTGCTCACTTGGCCCACAGGCCATGGTGGTTTGTACAATACCACACATGTTGACGCTTCTGACAATGCTTTTTTTGTCATATTGTGTACATTAGTGCTGGCTAGAAAACTGTGATCTAGCTCTGTATCTCACATTCTTGACATAAGCTACTAATTCTTTAATATTAAGCCATAGCCTTTAGCTAGTAGTTTAAATCAGCCTGACATTACTTGGATAAAATAAATAAATAAATCCCGCAGTATCAGCTAATTGGGAAAGATGATCTAAATTCAGGTTAGGAATCATCTCTTAAAGACATTTCAAAGTATTTTTATTTTTTTTTAGTAATAGCACCATATAACACACAGAAGAAGGCAGGGCATGTAAGGCCTTGGGTAGTGTGAGGTGGATTTGAGACCTGCTACAAGGTGAGCAGCTGTGAGAGCTGTAAGGTTAGCTGCTAAGATTAGGATTGTGTAGAACCTCTTTCATATGTATGTTTCAGACTCAGAGGACTTGTATTCTGCAGGCATCCAATGATTACAAAGTGTAGGCATCTTTTAAAATTTATTCGGGGCAGATTTACCTGAACTCTGCATATTACAGAGCTGCTGGAGAGATCTGGAGAGTTCCAAGTCCAGGGAAGAGAGAGCTTAGTATTCTGAAATGGAGAGCCGTGTGATATGCCTTTACATTTACATTTATACATGCAACATAGTGATCTTTTTTCCCCTCTTTTCCTTCCTGGATCCATAATGGCAATCTGTTATCCTTTTGTCTCCAGCTGCATTTAGAAGTTCTTTCATTTTGCAGGTGTACACATGGATTTGGAATGTTTGTTCTGAAATATTAAGGGATGCCACATCAAGGAACTGAGTTGTTATAACTGTAACAAGTGAATGGCATGTGCATTCTGACCTAGCCATGGAAAACAAATCTTAATTATTCCCCCTTATAATCCATTGATAACTGGATTTTTCCAATTAGTGATCAATGGGAAACGAAACTAAATTGCTAGAAAGGCACGCTGAGCTTCAACCAAGTGCAAACTTCTCTCTCTTGAAGGATGCTTCATTTGTGTTCAGCTGTGAAAAGCTGTTGTCAAAGTATGTTTTGAGTAACTGTTGTGGCATTAAGGCTATCATCTTAAGTACAGCGTTTTAGATCAGCTAGTTCGTGTTCAGATCATAGAGATGCAGTGTGGTCTTTTCCTTCTCTCTCTATATATTTTTTTTATTTATTTTTTTTAATAATGACAGTTCCTGGAAGATGTGAAAATTCAGTTTCCTGCATTTTAGTTGGTTTTTGAGAGGAAGGAAAAGTCGTATCAGATACTAGAAAAATCTGTTCCAAATCTGTTCCATGCCTGGAAACTGAGGCAGAATGATCAGACAAGCCTGTTAGCACTTCTCAATTTTTTTTCTCCTTCCCCTCCAATCACATCTCACTCCGCTACTATAAATCTTCAAAATACCCCAAAGGAAGAGAATTTGTGGGGTTTTTCTATGTATTTATGGCCTCCTTACCCCAATTAGTTCTGTGACAGAGTGGAACAGTGGTCATTAACCCAGAAGATGCTCCAAGTCCAAAATGAGATAAGTTGGCATGTTCAATTTATGTGCATTTTTGTAAGTATTTCCAGAGGGAAAAAATTCTCATTTGCTGATAAAGCTACTGGTTTTAATTTAAAAAGAGGGATCAAACCAAGAATAACAGCTGTGATTCTGGAGGTTTCAGCCTGTCAGGGGTTTCTAAGAAGTAATTGCCAGAATACTGGGAAAAATGACTATAAGTCATCTATCTGTTTAGGAAATGTAAATTGCCAACTCAGTGTAACTACAGAAAAGAAATATCAGTCCATATTCATTACATGTTATTACTCATGGTACATCTGAAAGCTTTCTAAAGACCTAAGAGAATTCAAGTAGTGCCTCCTAACTTACAATTTAGTAGAATTTGTATGTAGAAAATAACTTACAATACACGGGAGCATTCATGTGTATTTGCAATTGGAATGTGCAGTGGTGCATATCAACAGCCTCTAAGGAGCAGAAAATTTGAATTTAGCCTGATGGTTCTGAGAGTATTGGATGGCATTAGCTGGAGGGGAGCTCAAAACAAGAGTATCAGCCCCTAAAAGAGAAAAGCAAGGGTGAGATGTGAATCTGCTTGTTTTCAGAGGTGGAGAATGTAACTGACGTTTTCACACCTTAAATAGGAGATTCTTTAATGTACCTTGAAGGAGCAAAATGGCTGAAGATTTTCCATTTGGTCTATAGGTAACAATCCTCAAGAAAATTTCCCTCCCTTCTGTTCCTTCTGACTTCGAACCTATGAACCTGGCTTGTTTGGAAAAAAATTGATAGTTTATACTTCATGCAGTCAAAACTCTTAAAGATTCCAATGGAAACATTTTTTCCTTGGGAAAGTTGTGATTGAAACTACTTATTGAACAGGACAAAAAATACAAACAGTAATGGATATATGAATTTTTAAATCTTGGGACTCCTTTTGTGAAGTATATGTAAGCGTAACTGATGCTGGTACCTGTAAAAGGGTAAGGAGAGACAGTGTTTTTACTGCAGCTTCAGGTGCTGAATATGTGTAAGTGACTACATGTAAGTTTTATGTAAATTCAAATGTTGTTATTTTAAAATGTGTGTTTTTAAATTATATTTGAAATTGTTCATCCATGCTAAGGACTGAATTTACTATAGCATGCTACAGACGTTTGAATACAAATGTCTGTTTTCTAGTGAAGCTTTAAAACCATCCAAACCACCAGAGAACTGGAGCCAGAATTTGTTTAAACCACGTTTTGACAGAAACAATTATTCAGGGAGAATATTTTTCTATTTTATTTTGTTCTGCTGCTTAGCTCTACAGGTAGCTTTTTCTGTTTATTTGAAAGACAGAAATACAGTTCAAATGAAGAAGTATTCTGATAAACTGTATTTTGTGTGCATATAAAATTTATGATAGTTGGTTTAATGGATAATGAGGCAATAGATTTATTTATGGATTTTAAATTCTGTTCTCCATAAAAATTTCACAAAAAATGTCACAAGCCATAAGTATAAAATAATCTAGTAAAGCCATCATTTGTATTATTTTTTAGCTATTAAAATATATGGGCAAATTCCACCCATATCTAGCAAACTGAAAAGTAAAACTGAAGACCAAAGACTTTCACCATGTGTATATTATGTTTAGATAACTATAGATAGATGAATCTGTTTGAGGGAGGAAAATGCTTAATATAAAAGGTAATTTTATATAAATCAATGCATTTTAATGGTTAATGGAATCAACTTTCTGGAAATAACTGAAAAACACAAACATAAAAGATTAAAATTGATTATTTAAATAATCAGACTGAAATCTGTGATTTGCATCATTGTGATGAAAATCAATTCATCCCGAGTGAAGCTGGGAATAAAGCTCTTCCCTTCTGACAGGAACAGCAGCATTGTTCAGCAATATCCTGCACATTTGTCAAGTTGTAGCTTGTTCAGGTCTCAAGAACAGAAACACAAAGCTGGCCTCCCAGTTGCTTTTAATGAATACTAGTGGGTTTTTCCTATGTCCAAGAATTTGATCTGTAGGGTGATCCAGAGGTCAAGAACAAACGGCTCACTATCGCTCACCTCTGCGAAGCCAAGGCTTTCATTTGCTTTTTTTAGTAACTCTAGAGGAAGTGCCTTAACTCTTTTTCAGAAGCAAAATTTTAATTGGCATAGATAATGCAGCCTTAAGAAAGGATAGAGAGGTTCAGTCATCTCCTTTAAAAATAATATTTTGTGCGATTTTTTTTTTCTTTTCTTTTTAGCCCAATGTAAATTTAGAGGGATTCACTGAATGGTGTTGCATGAGTTTGAAATAATTTCTATAACTCTGTTTCTTCCCCTGTTTCACTTGCAGTCATATTTTAATACAAGTAGCTCTAAGTTAGTACTTCTCTCTTGTTCTGATCAATGTTTTCAGACTTCATGTTTATCCTGTCAGAAAAGCATCAGATGATGTTTTTTTCTTTCCAATTATAAGTTTTGTAATGCATCACGGATTTTGCTGACAGTCTTCAAGTTCTTGAAATAGCAAGCAAATTAACAGCAGATATTGAGCGTGAGGACTGGAAAACCAATTGGCAACTCACATGATGGGATTCAGATATACTGATGGGTTGGAATGGATCTCATTTCTTTTATTTTCAGTCTTAGTTGGCAATTAGCTTGCGCCTAAAAAAAGGGAGGAAATAGAAATTGAACTACTCAGCAATAAAGTTCTTCATTGCTTTGGCAGTGAGGAAACCAGGGGGAGACTGGGGGAGACTGGTGGTGGTGTACTGGGTTTTCAGCAATTCTGGCATTTATGCAATTGAAGTCACCAACTGAGAAAAGTATTGGCAAAGAATGAAGTCTTCCATCTGTGTGTTAAACAAACACACCACCACTGTAGCGTGCTTGTGTTTAAAGGTGCAGGCTTCTGTTTCATTTTTCTTGGCATTTGTCCTTCAAGTCTCTCATTTTAGGACAGAAGAATGTATTCCCCCTGGTCTAGAATTGCAGTGGTTTGTTTACATTTTTTGTCTTGTTGGGAATGTCGCTGATTTTTTTCTAAATACTCCTTGATATCGCATTTGCTTCTAGGTAAAAAATTGTCCTGTTTACTTTTAGAAGCTTTTTTCCTTTCTTTCTCTCTTTTTTTTTTTTTTTAAATAAGTAGTAGAATGTTTTTAATTTTAAATATCTTATAAGTAATTTTTAATATTATGATGCTAACCTCTCCTAGCTAATTCTATGGAAAGCTCTGCATCCTGACACCGGGGCAAACCATGAAGTCTTAACCTTTCCTTCAGGCTTGACTTCAGCAGGATTAAGAACTTCAGTGTATCCATTACTAGTGTAACACACAAACTGTGTCTGTTTGTGGGTGGAAGTCCAGCCAGTTAAAACAGACATAAAATGGTGGCTCTCCTAACTCTTTGAATCTTTGCTAGTGTGGAACCAGGGATTTGACTCCTTCCGAGCAGTAAGTACCAAATAGGTGATTGTGGGAATCTGCTCCAGGTCTCTGATTCCTGCACTGTTTTCCTGGAGTTCAGTGCATGCTGTGCAAAAGAGCAAAGAGCCAGAATGAGCATGAGCTGTGCAATTGAGGGGCTCATTATTTCTGGTGGTCTCTTATTCATAGGTTGAAGTGTGGTTTGCTCGAGAAGGAGGTCATTTTGATACACAGGTTGTGCAAACCAAACCCCCAGGCTGTGCTTGTGTTAGTAGTCTTGCTCTGTTTTGGGTTTGTGGTTTTTTTTCTTTTCACTTGCCAGCTGTCCAGGAGGAAGAGGTTTGCTTTTCCTTTGCTGAACACTGGAATAACACAGTGGTCAATGTGGCATTTGTGTGCACTGAGCAGGCTGAAAGCATTTGCACCCAGTGAGGACTTATGAAGAGTAGGAAATAATGAGAATATTACAAAACTCCTGAAATTTCCAACGCAGCTGCTGCCGACTTTATTGTGGGAGGAGGGCTGAAAACATTTTGAGAATGGGAGCTAAGGATAGAGGTAGGAAGGGGAGGCTTAACCCAAAAGTGGAGAAATGCTGTTCCTTACAAGATTGGACTCAGTGTTGTGTGTTGGTACTTGCTTGAATAAATTCTTCCGTGCGGCTTCTGCACTTCACAACTAGTATTTCTCAGTTTTCTTCTACCTGTATGTGTGCCATACCTTTGTGCTGGTCTAGTGCAGAAGGGAAAAAAGACAAAACTGAAAATACCATGCTGTTAAGGTTAACTGAAAAATTATTTCACTCCAGGAAAACCGCATTCACAGTAGGAAAGTGGAGAAGTAAGAGAGGGGCTTGGGCTGTGACGAGCTGACATCAGAATAGAGTTTGCACTGGATGGTGCTCTTCAAGGCCCCATTACGTTCTTTCCTTCATTGCCCCTATGTTGTTGTGCTGGGATCGAGTTAATTTTCTTCATAGTAGCTAGTATGAGGCTATGTTTTGGGTTTGTGCTGAAAACAGTGTTGATAATGCAGAGGTGTTTTCATTAATGCTGCTTTAATTAAATATGTAATTAACAGTTAAATACAGATATACAGATATACATATTAAGAGCTCTGCTGATTAAGTTGTAGTTGGAAAAATAGGGATACTTTCAAGTGCCTTTAGAAGATGTAGTTAAATGAATGAGACCAAGAGAGAAGGTGGGTCTTGTCCTGTGTACTGTCATGAATGTGAAATGAGTGTAGTCTACAGGTGGCTTGGTTTGTAGCTCATCTGTTCAGGACAAACAGGAAAAACTTGGAAGAATTTGCATCGTTTTAGGTGGAGCTGACGATAAAGCTCACATGATGCGATGGTGATAAAATGCAATAGAAATTAAAGAGAATTCTGTTTGGAAAACTGTACTTGGTTTTAATACAAAAGTAAAGCAAGTAGCAAGTGAGTAGATTTTGTTCGCTCCCAGTGAAGAATAAGATTTCTCATGGCTCTTGAAGATTACTTGGGTCATATTTATCTAATAGTTATTGATCAGAATGGTAACTTCACTCTGACATGTGTATAAAATGCTTAAAATAATTCACAGAGGCTATGAAATAAAGCAAAAATTGCACAAGCACTTCAAATAAGAGAACACTGGTCATGAATCTGAGCACAGACATAAAGGTCAGTGTGACAGCTACATTCATCAGGTTTTCATGAGAACCCATTCAGTAGAATAGATTTGGCACTTTATTTTAGAACTGGTCAACATTCGTGGATTCAGCTGAAAATCAGTGAGATCTCTGGGTATTTGTATCCATTGCTAAAATGTTTAGGTGCTAGTCTATGTTATGGTCTGTGTGCATCTAAAGCACTAGAGTTGCTGACAGTTTTGACTCTACTAGTTAAATAACAAAATCTTAGTATGGCTGAGAGCTATGCTGGTGTATATGCACACAGAGAGAAGACTTAAGCAGTGGTTTACAAGCAGGAGGATGTCAGCAGCTTCTCATTGCACCTTCATAGATGTGGCAGAGTTGCATACACCCTTGGTTAAGTACAGGAGGGCTCACAAGTTGTTATTCCCTGATATCTCCACAGTTAGTTGATCTGGGTTATCCAAAAGTGCCTGTTCCAGCACAGCCCATTTGACATAGCCCAACAGGTGAGCTGTACCTACTTATCAACTGTGTGTGTGCATGAAGACCTAGAATTTGACCAGTCTTGCTATAGCATGGTCTTCTTTTAATGTACAGTCAATAGCATTAATATAAAAATTATACCCTAAATAAAGTTTGTCCTGCATTTGTTTGCCTGTCCTCTGGATAACATGGAATGAAAATGGTCTCAAGGATAAGTTACAGTACCTGCTATAATTTTGCACAAATAGGGGCATTGTTTTATGATCTTCATGCACAGTGTGCCTGGGAAAAAATAAAGGGACTCCTCACCTAGTAACTCCATTCTGTATTCCTCTTCTTTAGCATTTTGTATAAAACCTTCTCTGTAAACAACCCAGTATCCTTTAATATATGTGCTTAGCTGTTTGCCTTACATACTGTCACGCATGTCATACTTTGGAAACCCTGTGCCTATGGCTACTTTGACAAAGGAAATAGTGCTTCCTAGAAAATGAGCTCATGATGATTTGGAATCATCTGACAAGTGTGTAATCGGATTTCTTTTGCAAGTAATGTTGTGAGTACTTGAGTATTGTATCTGCAGATCTGCCAACTTGTCTATCCTCTGCTTCTGGAGAGCTCTTGCCTTCTGTTTTGATGCTTTAGCAGCGTTTATGAGATGGGTAGGACTGACAAGAAAGTTGTATGGTCTGGTTCTTCAGAAAGACAGTTTATTTCTGTACGCATGTGCCTCAGTGTATGTTACCAACAAAAGCTGATATTTGCAGCTGTTAACTGTATTGCCCTCTTGAGTAAGCTTTATGAGTTTATCCCCTGAGAATACACTTACGGATTGTGTATCACCTCAAGCTTCATATAGGAAAGCTTTATGTAAGAAGGAAGGATGAATCTTTCAATCTCCTTTTTCTGGCACAGATTTTAATGCATCTTGTTTCCAAAACAGGGAGTGTAATAAAAAGAAACTGCAAGAAAGGTGTTCTCTTTAACACCTCTCTTGGTGTTCCATCTGGGCTGCTTGGGACACTTCCATGTCCTGCATCGCGGGAAAATGGAGGAGGAAGGGAAACTTGAGAGCTAATTCAAAAACTGTAGTCATAAGTTGTTCCCATTTTTAATATGGGGTGCCCCAATACACTGTAATCTCCAGCGCTCTGCGTACCCAAATTTGTTTTTTCAGTTCTTAGTAAGTTTGTCTCCCTCTTCTGTTTGTGAATATTACACAGGTTTTGTATTTGTTGAGAAACCTGGAAAATACCATTTTAAGAAAGGATGTCTTCCATTGTCTAACATGAAGATCTCTTTTAATAAAACTAGGTTTATAAGGTTCAAGAATGACATTGCTTGTGTTCTCACGCATATAGCACTGGGAGAGATTGAACTTTTGGGAAAGCTTAGAAAATGTGGAAGTGAGTAAAATATATATTACTCTGATAGAGTTCAGTATATTGTTTAATCTTTCTGCGGGTAAGGAAGTATTCTGAAACAAAGGATGAAAACATCTTTTCTAGAGGACTTTTTTTAGTTCATTCAGGGTTTTGGACAGCAGATACCACATGTTTGATGAAGCACTGGCTGCGGGTTGTACCTGCACTACTGGAGCTCTGAAGCAGGCACAGATGCAGTATTTTGTGTTGCCATCATCTTCACTACATTTTGTTACAGCAAATCAAATTGAATACTTTAAAAAGCAGAGAAACAGTTTTCCCTAGGGACATGAAAAAGTTCCATCTTTTCCCGTATGGTATTTGTGTAGACACTCCACATATTTCATGCATAACTTCGAGCTGTTGTAAAGCATTAGCAAGATTCCAGGTAATGAAAAAAGATACTTTATCTTGAATTTAATTTCAAAGCAATTTCTTTGTAGAGCTTTTCTCTGGCTGAGTACCTTTTCCACATGTAGTGGAATCCTACTCAGGGCCAGCAAAATCCAGTGGCCAGGGTGGCACAGCAGGAGCAGCACACACTTCCTCGCAGGGTCAGATGGGATATGTAGGATGTCTGCTGGATCTTAGCATCTGCTACCATATTGCAGTGGCAGCAGTGTTTCAAGTAGCACTCATTCATTATATGCCAATATTGTGTTTGCTGATCCATGTCTGTATAACTGAAAAGGGTAGTTCCTGCAAATTTTATAATCACCTAATCTCAACACACATTGAAGTGATACTTAAAGTGTGAGGTGAAAGTATGCTTTGCTTCGGAGAGATATTTTGTTATTCTTGTTGTTTCATAAATTTTGGAGCTAAAATACGGATAAAATATTGAGAGATGCAGAGGCTGATTGTCCATCTGGAAGTGAGCTGCTTTAGCACGGAACAGCAAGACCTTGCCGTAAGGATGTGCCTTTAACTGATAATTACTAGCAGTCAAACTACCTAGAGTGTGCACCTTTTCTTATTTATATTCCAGTCCTGTAACCTTCCCTATTCTCTTGTGCCTTTGTTCTATTAATCTACAAAACAGGGCTCGACTTGTGATTAGTCCATAGAGGTTGTTTCTATTAATCAGGCTGCAAAACAGGTCTACGTGGATGTTCTGTTGCAAGTGCTTAATGTGCTTTCCTCATCAGTCCGCGGCACAGAGCTGCTAGGGTTGGCTTAAATGGCAATGAAATCAGTGATGTGTCTGCTGCACTTTCTTTGTGTTTATGTCTTGATTGTGTTGCTGTAGGATGGGGGAAATAGAAAGAGGAAAATAATTGCAGTCCTGTAAAAAATGGCTTAAGTTAGTGACATTTGTGGCTACACAGTGACAGAGGGCTACCAGCAGCTGCAGGATGGATCCTCTCCCAGCAGAACTGCTTCTTAGGTGTGTTTTGAATGACAACTTGCCCCATCTTCAAATGCAAGGATTAAAATTCAAGCTTTGATCACAGATAAGGGACTAAGTTTTAAAACCTTTCCTAGAGTTTTAAAGATAAATCTATCCCCAGAACATTCAGAGGATTGTTTTAAGATAGTGCATGTTTTTCTGCAGTAGGTGGAAAGCCAGACAGATTTCTGCTGATGTGTATATATAGCAAAAAATAACCTAAGAGCTGGTGGAATATAAGCAAAAAAACCCCAAACTGTTCTGTAACACTTCCATTATTAGAACTTACCGTAAAATTTGAACAATAAACAGCATATGTAGTGAGAAACTAATCTAGTTTCATTATAGAAGATATTGCTAACTATAAAAGCGTAATGATTTATGCTTCTAATTAAATACAGTATTTTCTCCCTGTAGGAGAAAGTATCTATTTTTAAAATGTATCAGAAGAAACAAACCAGACCCCTAGTTATTTTTTCTATACGGTTTCTTTAGGTTTTTTTTTTTTAATTTTTTTGCTATGTTGATTACATGTTTCTTTGCCAGCTCCATAAAGTCAGTCACTGAACTAAAGAACTTGGGCTGCTGTCTGCAAAAAAGCCCTGGCCCCGAGGCAGCAGGACTTGTCTCAGATGCTGTGCTTGCCTCTCACTTTGCTCATGCCCGTTTTTATTGTACATGCCTCCGTTTCTTTAGTGCACAGGCTTTAATTACCAGCCTGTACAAAATGGGCCCAGTCCTGATTTCCAGTGAAGTCCACGCTGGATTCGTGCTGGCTGCGCTGAGAACCAGTCCCGTACTCCTACATGCCATCATTTATCCGCTAATTTGAAAGGCTTTGTGCTGCCTCACCCCCAGCTACAAACCACTTCATTAGGCTGTGGTTTGTCCAGTTTGACCTTTCATGGCCTAAAGAGCAGAGTTAAATGCCAGCGTGACACCTCCTTCCCGCGGCTGACGCAGTGCAGATGTGAGCCTTTGCTTGTGCCTGATCACTGACATGATCCTGACACGAAGAGCCCACTGAGTGTCTTACACGCTCCCAAGGAACCTGTTTCACAGCAATTAAGGAGAAGGGCTCCCCAAATGTATTGTGCCTTGCAGACTCATTGTGTCTTGCTCTTCCTTGTGTTGGTTGAGGAGGAGGTGGGATTCTGGGTTACCACCACGTTCTCCCTGCGCAACCCTGAGGTGCCCATTGGAAGGTCCCACATAGCAAAGTCATTTTTCAGAGGTTTGCAGGCTAGTAATAACAGTCATTTAAACAACTTAGTAATAGTTTATACTGTCCAAGGTGATTTTCTTTCCAATTCTAGCTGCCTCTGGATAATGCTGTTTCAAAGCCACCATGTGAAATTTTACATATATTTTTTAGTAGGAATTCAGAAGAATTAGGCCCCCTAATGCGTTTTTTTTCTAGTCCCCTTTTGGTCATTTAATTTTCACCAGGTATTTCTACTGGGTTTTTTCTTTTTTCTTCTTTTTCCCCCCTTCCTTATCATTTCCCCAGTTATCAGAGAAATCACTCTTCCTGCATTGATTCATTTCGACCAGAGTCTGCAAGGCACAGAGAATCAAATTAACTAATATTTTACTTTTGCATGTGATTAATGCTAATGCTTACAAAGAAGAAAATACTTTACTGTGATTTAATTTTCATTCTCTGGTTGATTCCTGGTGATTTAATTTTGCAGAGGGTTGTCTCTCTGCTTATTGTCTCTTATGGAATCATTACAGTTAGAGATGGAAAAGACCTGTTAAGTCATTCTGCCATTGCAGGATCATCTCCTATGCTGTATTTTTGAACGCTTTGTCCAGTTTTAATGAATGAAGAAAAGGAGTTTCAGTTAATTCCTTTTGAGATTGTTCATTAGTGCAGTAGGTGTTACTAATGGGAACTGATGCTCCGCTTATATTCTTCCTGTGTTCATTTAATTTTTTGAAAAAATCCAAGTTGTACCATACTGGATGAGATGAGCCTAAAGGTTTCGTGTACCTTTTGTGGTGTTTGTATTCTTGTATCTTTCACACCCTTTGTCAATTATATCACATGTTAAATCATTTTAATCCTTTCAGCTTTTTATTTTTTGCTCTTTCTTATTTCTGGTGAGGTTTTTTAGTTTTGGGGTTTTTTTTTATATTTCTGAGTGGGGTTTTTTGTTTGGTTTTTTGTGGGGTTTTTTTGTGTGGTTTGTTTGGTTTTGTTTGTTTTGTTTTCAAAAAAAGTCTTCAGAAGAGGCTCAGAACCAAACCCTGGTATTCTGCATGAATATCACTGATGTACTGTATGGTTGAGTAGAGCTACTTGACCAGTTGCTGTAGTATGGTGACTGTATGTTTCATTGCTTCTGCAGAAAGTCCAGGCTTGAGTCAGTGTCTTTTTAATGTTATGTCTGTAGCCCAGATTATTTTATTCTTTTTCCCGTTCACGTTGCAAGCTCATATGTAATTTGCTGTCTGCTGCTGTCCTTAGGTCTTTTGTTTTAGCTTAATGGCTTTCGGGTTTCTTCCTTTCACTGATTATTTATGTTTTTTAATTCTTCCCAGATATATTAGCCTGTATTTTTTTCAGAAGGAAGCCTGTTTTCTTACTTCTCTCAGTGTTTCTAACCTCCTTTCGCATAATTTCTTTCCCCACTGTCGTGCTTATAACACCTCTCAATATATTCAAATCTGTGAATTTAATTAATGTACTGTTTACCCATTCTTCCGGATCATTAATAAAGATGTTAAATAAAACTGATCCTAATGCCAATCCCTGTGGCAATCCACTAGCACCTCCCTTGTGCTACTGCAATCTTATTTGTTTATAGCCCTTTAGCCACTATTCATCCGTGTCTTAGTCCTCACAGGCAAGCCAATGTTAGGTTTTTGAAAAGGGTTTGTAGCACATTTTGCCAAAGTCTGGGTTGATACAGTCTACTAAATTATTTTCATCTACTGACTTGATGGAATTTAATATATTTACAAAAATTAAAAGTGATGAAATAGAGATACGATTTTGGAACACTTTGAAATCCTAGCAGCTGTGTAGCTGTAATTCTCCTTATTTAAAACAATTACACCACCTCCACCCCCACCCACCTCTCCACCCCAATTACAGCGTAATTTTATTCTGTGCTGAATTTAGACTTACTAGGAGATAATTCTCAGTATTACTACTTAATTCATGGTATGCAGATCAGCACCATGTTACTCACTGCTTCTTCAGGATCTGATTTTAAAAACAAAAAGTACTCCGGATAGAATTCTGTTAACAGTTCAAGCTTTGAATTGTCAACAATCATCATGGGCAGAGCTTTATTATTTTGTAATTTTGTGTGTGTGTATATATATATGTATGTATATATACATATATATATATACAAATGCAACAGTAAACTCCTGCCTTAATTTCAAGTGCACACTTTCATCCTTGCAATATTTGTAGGATTTCTGTGTGTGCTTAAGTTCAACGTGGGTTTAAGTGCTTTCATGCTGTGCAGCTTAGGGTTATGATTTGGTTAGTAGCCCACTGAATTGATATTCCATTCCAATATTTAAAATTGCAATAGGAAGAATCTTTTTCTTCATTACTTTTCCATTTACATTATGTGCATCTATATGAACTTGAATAACAAATTGTCATCAGCAGTTGAATAAAAACAATCTTGGGAAATTTCTGTTTGTTTTATGTATGTTTGGCCTGATTTTACAAGCTCAGTGCAAAAATGGATTTTTACACTATAAAGTGTAGTGTGGAGAGTTTATTTGTCACAGCTTGGTTGGAATGGCATGCTGTTCAAAGCACAACTGAATCGTCGTAACTGGGAGAAGAAAAGGTATTAAAATACAGGTCACAGCCCAGATTTAAGACTGTGCTGATCTAGAGCTATAGTGACATAAAACCAGAGCACTTGTTGTTACCTTTTGGTTGGTTAGGGCTGGGGAACACTGCACTCTGAATGAAGAAATTACCTGTAGCATGCACAGTGCTCCTGCATCGCTGCCTGCTCTGAGCCAGGACTTCTTGTTTCTCCCTGCTCAAGAGGGCAACTTCTCCAGTGGCACTAAGCAGTGAGATGCTGTAATAAATGGCTTGAAACAGAGTGATTTGGGTGTCATCCTGCAAGCATTTAAATCCCACTGAAACTGGGGAAGGGAGGCTGGGAGACAATGTGATCTCAGTTCCCCAGTCAGTAATAGCGGGTCTGAGCTCTGCTGTATTACCTGCTACTACAGACCTCCTCCAAGTCAGCCAGGTTTCTGATTCATTCCCCAAAGCATGAAATGGGGAGTGTGTGCTGGCTGCAGGAGGGACACAGGTACTCCTCCAGTTGGGCTCCAAATTTTGAACCGGCCAAGTTTATACTGGGCAAATGCTTTGCATCTTGTTGCTGCAGTGCTTTGGTTTGGGGTTTGGATCTAATACTGGGTATGCTGAAATGGGATTTACTGTCTTGTTGAATGACAGCTTCAGAAGAGAATGAGAACTTCAGTAAGATCTGCTAATAATGAATAATAAGAGATGGAGTGACAGGCTTGGTGTGTGTCTTTGTACTTTTGTATACATAAGGATGTCCCATTTGAATTAAAGTGCGTTCTGTATAAAGCAGGTCATGGAAAAGGGGCAGTGATATTTTTAAACAGTGTTACTTAGCTGGCGTATGTTCTTTGTGTTGAATCCTTAAGGAAAATCTATTAAGCAGTTACTGTACCCTTCCCTGTATGTGAAAGACAATTTCTCATAGTTGACTGCTGTGAAATAACTTGAATTCGAACATATTTCAGAAAGATAAGTGGGTAAGAGTGAGCTACAATAAATGCATTGGGCTCTTCAGGACGTGAACTGTTGGCTCATGGGCTCTTAGTGTAGAGGCCAGAGTGCTCTGGAAAGGTGTCCATAGTTCGTCTCATATGCATGTCAGAAATGCCTTCAAAATCAATAGTTAGCTCAGTTACTATGCTAGCAGAGCAACACACATCTTCAAGGAGGTCTGGTCATTCTGCTTCTTGAATGATACTGTGCTGGTATGTATCACAGTTTAATGATATGACTATTTTAAATTATAGTATTTGATCTATATTAATTGCTGCAGACTGTAGTAATCGGTGGAACTGCATGTTTAAAGTTTGTTTGCAGATCTGCAGACTGCTAGGCGGCTGCTGCGTGTGCTGATGCTGTTTCCAGCTGTGGAGAGCCACGCAGATGCCAGAGGGATGGAGCATATGGGTGAGGAACAGGGAAGGGGAGTCCCAGCTCTGCCACTGTCTCACCATACAAGGAGCAGGACATAACTGTTTTTTTTGCCTTAATATCTTCATCTACAAAATGAGGCTTGTAATTATTATGTGCTTTCCTCACTGCTTGGCATTTATTACTGTTAACTTATTTTTAGCGAGATGATCCAGCTAAGGTACTGAGCAGGTTCAGACTTAGTTTGTGGATGATTTCAAAGAAGCCAGTGGGACTGTTTGCCTGCTTGAAGTTTGTGTACTTCCTTAAGTATTTGGCTGGATCATTGCACTGGAAAGCTAAGTAGGTGTCTATTTTTTGCAGGATAAGAAGGGGCGTATTGAGATACTGTTGAAGTGGAATAGATAGCTGTGTTACTTGAAGTGGGAGCTGATAACGTGTGATTTCAGGACACTTGGAGCCCTCTTCTCCAGAAGGAGGAAGGTTAATAAAAACTGTGCACTGAGTCTATTTCCCGGGATTTCTGTTTGGGATGGTAAATGCATCACTCATTAATAATTAGTTTATTAAAAAAGATTAAAATAATGCAGACACACTTCAGTCTGTACTGCAGTACAGTCGAGTCAGGGAAAACAGTCTAAAATCGTTTGCTGGAAATACTGTGCTGTCTTGCTGCTATCTGAACCCATCAGTGGGCTGGCTAATGTGCCTTTACTACAGAAACTGCTCCCCAGAATAGGTCTGTACCTGAATGCATGTTGAGAACTTCTCCCAAGGAAGTAGTGAGTTGTCAAAGAGCGGGGCAATCCCAGCCCTCCTCTCCCCACACCCAACTCAGAGTCCAGCCCGTTTGTTTTTCATGAGGCTATTAGGATGTTGCTTATTTTTCCAATAGACCCACCTTGGTATTGAGTGTCTGTGAGAAGACTTAGACTTCAAAGGAATTTAGACTTCCATTTGAACTCGGGCACCTGTGGGAAGAAATGCACCTTTGTACCTCACAAAATAATACTAATATTCATTCCTACCTACGAATAACCACCTCCTACTCTTTGTTTAAAATCAGACTAAAAGTAGAAGATTCAATTTTCAATCAAAGGCACTTCCCAGGTATTTGAGGAAAGAGCCCTGCAGCCCAGGCAGTGAAAGCCGACACTTCTTACCTTCTATCAAAAGCAGTGTTGAAATGTAGGGCCTGTTATTGTATATTTATTCAGGCATCAATCACAATCAGGCCTCCTGCTAGTTCATCTGTAAGGGCATTGTAATCCTATTTTTATCAGTTCCTTCCTGCACAACAGACAGTTAAAATAGCATGAGTAGGGTCAGAAATATCTTAATGGGTTTGGTTCCCAGAGATATCGGTGACCAGAGGAAGAGTTTTGCCGAAATTTCTTCCTGAGCTGATAAGGTAGATAAAGAGGGGCAAGGTGCAGAGCGAGGGCATGCTGTGGGAAGTAGAGCATTGGATGGCACTGTAAAGGAGCTGCAGAAAGATTAGGTAGACAGTATTACTTATGGAAAAATCTCCGGAGCAGATGGAAAATAAATGCTACCATGTGCTGAGTTACCAGTTTGTAAAAGGAAGTGCTTAATTTTTTTCAGGGTGGGCTGGTTTAAGTGATTTTTATCATTAGCTTTACTCTTTGATTTTGCTATTTTACTTTAAAATCTACAAGAGATGATATATTTGAACAAAGTTGATTGTTGCTGATTGGCAATGTTCCATTCTTACTAACTTTGGAGGGTATGCTACTGATTTATTTAAATAACAGCATAGCTTACTATACACTAGAGTCATTACATTTTTATTTTACATTTTTACACTTCATATTTTTTGTATATACATTAATTTTTTTTCTTGTTAGAAAGTGGTGAATTATGCTTTTTAAACTTTTTTCTCATTAATTCAAGCTGTCTTTGGATGCAAATTATTAGAATTAATTTATGAATGAACAAAGAGAACGGCTTAAAAGTTCTCTTATCAGAATAAAACTACCTTAGAACTTCTAAATACATAAAGAAGAAGTTAGTTCATTACAGCAAATTTTATCTTATAAGACAAAGCACTACCTTTGTCTCAGTTTTTAGACTGATCAAGCTAGTTTCTGGTCAAGCTAGTCTGTCAAGATTGCAGAGATAATGGACCTAGTCTTTCATAATTAGTTTTCATTCATAAATTTCAGGTGGTACCTTTACTTTTCTGATTCCCAGTTTATATTCTCTTTTTCAATCTAATCAAACATTAATATGAACTACTTGTATGGGCTCAAATAAAAAAATACATTTTCTTCTTCAAAAGTAGAAACCAACCCTGCAAAAATCTTGTTCAGCAAACCATGATTCTAAGAGTTTATCTGGGGACTTCTGCCAGTTCAGTGGCTTGAGTTTTAACTTCAGGAGCAATTACACATTGCCAAATTTTTAGGATATTAATGATATTAATATATTACTGTTAGTGTAGACTTTGTGTAGGTAGTTACAGATTGAGGGTAAATGTTAAAAATAATCAGCTGTCCAAAACAGTAATAGTGTACTTAATATAAACTAGAATTCATTATGTAAAAACTCAAAATAAAAATCCATGTTAATGAAATCAGAAATGTAAGTTTGTCTCCCTACCAACATTCATTGTTTGAATCTTAATAATTTCTGCTGCAAGTCTGTGAAAAACTTGCTGAGGAGAACAGAGAAGCCACAAGCTCCTTTTCTACTTAGTAGAGTCTTTTTTACCCCCTGTTGTGCCAGGGGTTGCAGCTGCTTGTGATACTTGGGTTTATGTTTAGTTACACAGTATGAGAAGGTTATGCTAACAATGTGCTGAAGATTTTGAATGGCATTCCACCATGCTTTCATTTTTAATTTTAGTTGTTAATTATTCTAATTGCATATTCCAAAATGTCCTTTCCCATGGAAATTTATTTAAAATAAATTGCACAGGAAGCAACCAAGCAGTAAAGTCAAAAATATTCTTGGAGACTTAATGCCTTTTGCAAGTGATAAAAGAGTGAAGGCATCAGCATTCTTCTTTCACAAATAAGTGAAAAATAGCAACAAATAGTAAGAAACAATCCCACTCATTGCTAACTAGAACTGCATACATAGTAAGCTAAACTTCAGTCTTTCTCTACCTCTGGAGTTGTGTGATGCTTTTGGGAACACACCTAATGCAAAGCGAGGTGAACTTGGTGAGCTTGTGTATGGCTGCAACTTCTGGAAGGCTGTAGCACTCTTTACAAAGCCTGGAGAAGCTCATGGGGATGGGTGGTGCTTTTGCTGATGGATTCACTCCCTTGGGGCTCATGGCAAGCAAGCACTGCAGGTAAATCTTCCCCAGGGATCTCTCATGGAACTTTTTGTTTGCCTTTTTTTGTTTCTGTAGTGGAAGTTCCTGTGTTTTTCAGCCTACCTGTTGAAAGCAGTGGTCTTTCCATACGGAAGTGTCATGCTGAATTGTGAATTAAAAAGCTTAGATAATTATAATTTTGTAGCAGCTGACCTTACAACATGAGCAATTAAATCTTACTCTTTGAAGAACAAGCTTCAGTTCAAGAAGAAATTCTGCACAGTTACAATGATCTAGGGTTTTCTTTTGTTGTTGTTCTTAACTGTCCTTTCAAGAAGTATTAGCCATTTCTGAAGGCATGGTATCCAAGTTAATTTAAAAGTTGGTCTTTTTTTCTTTCTCTTTAAATGACAAGAAGGTAAATATTGATGTGAGCAAAAGATGTTATTCTAGTTGGAATAAATAGTGGGGTGGAGTGGTTTGTGACTTTCATATCACAGCTTTCATGTAATACTTCTGATTCTAATTACATTGCACTTTCCTCTCACCCCACTCTGATGGTTATATTTCAGGTGAATTCGTTTTACTCCAGCAAAAAGCTGACAAGAAAGGGCAAACGTGGCAAAGGTATAGAAACCGCTCATTCTTGATACTCTGTTCCAGAAACTAGGTTGTTTTCATTAGCACGGTGATTCTTTAAAAGGGCTGCCCTCAAGGCAGCCGAGCAGCACAGGGAGCTCCCCAGGCTCTGAACAGCAGATCCATCTCACACTGCTGCTCCGTGGCTCCCAGTTAGATAAACTGCACTTGTAACTGTTCAGGATTGAAAAGTTGCTGTTAAAAGAAGTTTACAGACTGTGGTTTCTATGCTTGATTTCTCACATATGTGATGAGGTTGCTGAAAGTAAGCGGAGGAGCCCATCCTGCAAATTACAGTGTGAAAAATTTCATTTGTTACAAGCTGCTCCCCTGAATGCGTGTCAGTAATTGCACGTGTTTGTGGAAACATGATCTTATTTCTCTTTCCACTTCCTCACTGTGTTTTTTCACCATTCATATCTATTCTTTTTACATTTTATTCTATGGGGATTTTATATAAATAATAAGTAACGTGCCTCTAATCCTTTGTGTAAAATTTTGCTAGCTCTAAAGCACATACGGCTTTGTAAGCAAAGTGTGATCCAGAGCTCACTTCATCTTTCCATTGACTTCAGTGAGCATTTGGTCCAGTCCTTCTGACTCTACCTTTATGGATTTCCAGAGTTTTAGTATCATAGTCACTAGTGAAATACGTTTTGGAATAACTCCGCAGTAAACGTCTTGCCAATAGTCAACTGAGATTAAATCTTAATACAGTTTAAATCAATGGGCAAACTTCTCATTTCAGTGGGAGATGAAGTTTCAGTCCCTGTAAATGACTGTCGGATCTGGGATTAGAAGACAAAGGACCGTTTTTCCCCCAAGATAGACAGGGACTCACTCTGTTTTGATGTATTTGGCAGTCAAGCAGAAGTTATTGTATAAGCCTTGCGTTGTATGCCTAATACTCTCCATCTAAAATAAGACATTGTAGAGGCTTTGGTAAACATATATTTAAAGGTTAAATGGTAGATTATAAAACATAGAAAATGGCAAATCATGTTTACCTATGTGGGTACATAGCTCTTGTAAGACAGCAAACTGACCTGGGCAGTTTTGGACAAGAAAATTGATTGCAGTGGCAGTGCAATATTGATACAATAGAGAGAAGTGTGTCTGGATTTTATATGACTGGACTAACAGGTTGCAGTGATTTTCAGTCTGCTGGTATCAAAGGGGACTTTTTGGGCTATGAAGTAGTATCTGATTTTGGTACCATGTTATAAAACATGGCACTTATTATGAATAAATCTGCTGTAGTCATCATAATGAACTATCAAATAATTATCTCTGATAGTTACCCTGTGTGAACTGGTTTTCATAATTTAATATCTTAAAATATGCTTAAAAAAGTATAAGCTTCCATGAATAGCGTGAGGAAAAAGGCCCTGATAATTAAGTCATTTTCTCTTTGGGAAGAATAGAATTACTATCTAAAATATTTATAGGAAATATCTCAGTGACCATATAATATATCAAGTCCAGTTTGAAATCACTATTTCCTATAGCTTGAGTTCAACAGAAGTTAAAATATCTTTGCATAACACGAGTAGAAGTTAAAAGTGTTATTAGTGTCTATTTTATCATGGAGTTCTATTGTCAAGGATTCTCAAGTGTCCCAAACAGAGAAGGGGGAAAAAAAGGAGAGCAAAAAGAGGCACCAGATTCCCTAAGAAACAGAGAATAAAGAAAATACCTGAGTAGTGTAGTTCAAGATACGAATGCAGAAAAATTGCATTTGACATGCAGAAAGAGGAAAACTAAAATAACTATAAGCTTTGATGCTGAGCTAGCAAAATTGGCATAGTTCAACTGAGAATCTGTTTGCTTTCAATATCCATGCGGAAAGCACTCAGTCGTAGAAGTGTCTTCGGCATCTGCAGAAAGACTGCACCAGTTCTTTGGAAAATTCACTAGATGCATTTTTAGGCCCTAGATAACTTTCTGGCTGTGGTGCTCTGAGTCTGATCCGAAGCTTCCTGAAGCCAATAGGATTTTTTTCCACTGATCTTAGTAGACTTTGATTTGTGTGCTTAATCTTGAAGTTCTGAGACCACAAATGAGAAAAATTTAAATACTGTACTCTGAATTCAACCTGATTAAGGACTGCAGATTTACATTATGAAATATAGTATACAGACTCAGTCATATGTCCATCTTGATGCCAGCTTTGGCATCTAAATAGCTTAGAAAAATATATTGAAGTCTTCAGGCCTGTAAGAATTTGAAAGTGGCTTTTTGCCATTGCAGCTATAGTCTGAAAAGTTCTGTGGGTGCTGTGTTTTCCACAGTGTAGGTGTTTTCCAATATTTCAGTTTATTATTTTAATAACTTCCTTACATTGAACAGGTATTGGTTCATTATGCAGATAAAAATAAAAGATTAGGGGTGAGAGCCAGCTGCCTCTGAAACCAGTTCCTCAGTTCTGTAAAGCCAGGATTTCATGTCAAATGCTGGTTCAGAAGACAAAAGCCTTCCTAGTAAAAGGCATGGCCAGTGTAGTTTCATACTAAGGACTAAATAGATAGGAAACCCTTATAATCCCAACTGCTTCTCAGCTATGCTGTTACTTGTTGGAGTTGTAAACATAACTATTTGAAACAGTATGTGAAATTCTTCCAAATTTCTTAAAAACTATTAAAACTTTCACTAAAAAATTTCATTCTAAAAATAAATACTTTTCAATTTTTGCTCGTGTTTGTGATGCAGTCCAATACTATCATGCTTTAGAAAGGCAGATGGGAAGGATAAGGGAAAGCATCTAATCCACACACCACCTTTATAATAACCCTATTTATAATGTGGGTTGAAGATGGAGAGCTTTTTAAGTTAAATTGTGTGGACTTGAAAGCATCAGTGCTGAATATTTTATGTGAAGCTTGTCAAAGACCCTTACTAAAATAGCTTAAAAGCACTATCACAGTTGCCTTCTTATAAGCATTGCACACTTTCAAAGAAACATGCTGAAGGGTTTTCAATATTGCCAGAAGTTGGTATATATATTTTTTTAGGTGTTGGATTTTATGTGCTGTATAATACATGCACGTTTATGTGAACAAACACCTTTCTCACCATGTTTTTGCAGAAGCTTTATTTTATATAATGCATTATATTCCTTAAGGCATAGTAAGTTTTTTGTTGTTGTTTTTTGGGGTTTGGATGTTTGATGAGTTTTTTGTATTTAAAGGCTGAGAGTTGAAGCTAAGCAAGAGTTCTTCAGCGCCCTTTTTTAGTTAAAAGGCATAGAAAGCAGCATGTGCAATCCATCCCAGCTGCTTTAAACATCAGCCTGTGGACAAGTTGTACCATTTGCAAGGGCTTATCTCTCTCCATTGCCTATAAAGGAGCCCAGCAAACTCACTTGTACCAAACATTTGACTTTTGAATGGTTAAATTTAGCTGATAAGGACTCTAGTATTAATAGCCTTGCATTCACTGTGCCTAATAATAAGTCATATTGGTTCCAGATGCATTGTAAGAAATAAAGCTACAACATGCTTACCTCAGTTAAGGATACGGTGACAGTGATGTAGGCACTGAAAAGTGTTAAGCACTGTGGAAAACAAATTCCTGATGACAGCCAGCACTAGCTTGCATTCTAAACACTTGGCTAATTTATCTATCTGAATACAAGTTGCAGCTAAACGATTAGACAGTGAAACAGGAAATTAAATACTCATCTCCCTTTTAAAAATTCATATTTACAGGCTGATGTTGAACTTCTCTAACATTTGATAAAGCTTGATAAGGATTTGTATGTTTTGATATGCAAGTATGTCAAACTAGTTTAACATGCCAAATCATGCTCATTTTCTATGCACTTTTTTTTTTACTTGGTGATAATTGTGTAGCATGTAATATAGAATATCTCGTTCATATATATGAAAAAATATATGTGGAATATATTATGTATATGTGCATATACATACACGTTCATGCAAGCACAGAGTTACTGGCCTTGCCTGCAGGGGATGGTGAGGATAATCCTCTAGTTTTTTGTTTCATTTTAAAAAAGAATGTAATTCATGTCTCCTGAATGATGAGGACTTTCTGAAGAAGTTTTTTAACCACTAGAGTATTGAATAAACTGAAGTTACCATCCGCAGTCTTCTGCTTCCCTTCCTCCTCCTTTCCCCCAGCTGCAGCAGAGGAATGATAACCTAAGGAAATGGCTCAGGCTGTGGGTCTCCTGGGGGCAGGGAATTTCCTGCATCCCTGGAAGAGGGAAGGTTTCAGATGCATCCCACTTGAGATCTGAAAATATATCCCCAAAATATGGTATATCTCACTCGTATCATCTCAGTCATGGAAGATTCTGGTCATTTGGGGCCTAGGTTGTGTACTGTTAAAGAAAACAGTTGTATAGATTTACATCTTCAGGGGAATTTAGCCAAAATGTGGTGCAGAACCCTATTTTTACACGACCTCTACTGCTCAAAAGTTCATTTCCTAATGCTTGTAAGAGAGACCTTGATGACCTGTTGTTGGTTTTGTTGGGTTTTTTTCCACAGAAGGTATTGTGATGGTCAGAATGATGTTCTTTCTGAGGATAAAGGCAGGTGAAGGCTGAATAACAGCTTGTCTCAGAGTGAATGGCAGCAAGGCCTTATAAAGAGGGTAGAATGTGAAGTTTTAAAGTGGATGTTGCTAATAGAAATGCACCTTTTCGTATCTTCTGCACTCTTAGAAGCAAAGCAGCATCAACAGCGAGGGATGACTTATTGAAAAATAAATCATGGGTGAAATTTTGAACATTGACTTCAATAAGACCAGCATTTCACACGTATTGATAGGGGTGCTGGATGTTTCTAGATGGAGGTTGCTGCATACAAATGCTCACTGCTCCTTTTTTAGCATTGCTCAGGAGTCATTGCTGTGAGTGGCAAGTCTCCCTGTCTCATTGAGGAGTGTTATTCAAAGTGAACAGTTAACTCAAATGAAGAGAGTAAGCAATATTTAGGTGTTAATTTGTAATATAAACTTATGTATTTTTCTTCTAGTGGGTACCAGCTCTGACATGAGCAATCCTTTATAAAAAAGTTGCCTTTTAAAGGCCGAAGATTATTATTTCATTTTGAAAAGAGAACCCTAAGTCCGATCTTGAAGTTGTCCTTACAGCAATTCATTGTAGTTAATAGAAATATATAAGTCAGGGTAATGATCAATGTTACCATGGTCTTCTCCCCACTGTCACTGAAAGGAGATTCTGAAATCCCAGTAAGCAGAAGGCATCATGTCTTATGCAGCAGTTTTCTGAAGGATGTCGTCTTTATTTTTTTTTATCAGTACTGTCCAAGCCAGCAGAGCTTACCTCTATTATCATTAATACCTGGGAGTGGACCAGGAGCTAGGGGCAAAAGTAAATTTTCACATTTGCCAGGCATGGTTCATTGGAGAAACTAGTTCTGTTGCTTTCTTGTGCCTTTGCTCATCTGTCATTGTGGCAATACATAGTGACATTTCAAACTGCTAGCATGGAAATAAGATAAAAAGTGTTTGGGACAACTGGGAAATTTCATTTAGACAGAATGTCAGACCCCAGCCTCCAGTGAAAATACTGTAGGTTTACCTTGTCCAGCTTTGCGATATCATTTGGTGTGAAATTAAATCAGAGGCCAGCCAGGAACAGGAAAGCAGTTGAGCCTGTTCAGTTTTAGTTTGTTGTACAAGTCTGGTACTTGTGATCCCTGTTCCTTGCAAAAGTTACAATGGCTTACTTTATAAAGGTGTTTTGCAAGCATGATTCCCACAGAAATATCTTTTAATTCCTTGCGTTACCTGGAAGTTTGGGAAGTTTTAAGTCTCTAAAACCCTTGTTGTGGCCCTCCTTGTTCTTATGGATCAAGTTCATGCTGGCTAGCAGTTATTTTGCTTTGCACAGTAACCTAACACTGATATTTCAGGACAAATAGGCACCAGTGTGGCTCCTGAATGGGTGAGTTACATGTATTCATAAGCCATTCCATTCATTTCTCTGACATGGAAAAAAGGGTAGGGCTGCTTTCATCCTGCTGCCAACCCTTTTATCTCTAAAGAATCAAATTTCAGGAAACCTTTCTGCCTAGGTCAAAATTTCAAAGGGATCCTGATTTAAAACGTTTAGTATCTTAATTCTCATAATTTTAAGGGGAATGTTTCTTTTCCCAGTGAGAAGACAAAACAAAACAGCCCCCCAGAACAAAACAGAAACCAATTTAAAAAACTAAAGCAAAACACTGCTTTGGAGATGTGGGGTTAGTAAAAATGTGTTTAGCGTTACTTCACTTCCGACTATTCAGGACAGCGCATTGTTAAAACTGATGCAGTGTTTATACACATTGTGGTTATGGCTATAGTCGGGGCTATTGTTGAAGGATGTTATACAGACATTTATCATAGTATGTCAGTAAACCCATTGTAAAAATGTCCTACTAGTTAAATGAGGCTTAGATTTAATGAGGCTGTAAGAAAGGACCGGTTTTTTTATCATACTGTAAATAAGGTTCCTATAGCAATGTCACTGGGATTAACGTGCAGATTTTCTTTTGTTGCAAAATAAGAGCAATATCTCTGAAGTTAGGCAAGGAATTTAAAGAATACACTTTTACAAAGCCTTTGAAGAAATTGTTGCTTGGTCATACTCTTGACTACACAATGATTGTAAATGAAGGTGGGACATTATAAAAAATTCAAACACCACTCCCCGTTCTATTCCCCCCCAGTAAACTAATAGTGCAATCTAGATAATGGAATCTTAATGCTAATAAAATACTACATTAATGGGTAAGTAATACATTGTCAGTGGCAGAAAACACCCCCTCAATATGTTCTTAAAAGAGAGACACTTAAAATTGTTCCAAATTTTTGTGCTATTTCATATGCTGAATTGACTTTACTGTGTGTTTGTAACACCGCTGCCACTGGGAAATGTAAAAATGAGGCTCGTAACCATTATTAAGATTTTACCCACCAACATTTATTTTTCTTGTAGCTGTGAAAACAACCATTCAAAGCTCCAAAAGGTAGTCATTTGGACCATGTTTTGGCTTTCTGCATTTGCTTTCAATCCGACATCTTTCCTGTGAAGTATAAGGGGTGTGCCTTATGTTGTTTAAATTAGGAAGTGTGAAACTGTAAGGGGCAAAAAAATATAATTTTAACCATTTGAAAGAACATTTTCAACAGAAAATTAGGAAGGGAGGAATGTCTTAATTATTCTTAATATGTTTCTTTTACAGTAGGGGTGAATTGTTGTCTTTAAAGCTGTAGTTCAATGGTAAAGCTTTAAGTTTGCCATTAGAGGGGCAGTTCCTGTCCTTAATAACCAGTCCCGAGCTCATTGCTACTGTTCTCCAGTCCTGTATTTGTGCTGTTGAAGATTTGAACACTATAAAACAAAATAAATTAAAAGATCTTTCAATTTTTTTAAACATGGATGATGCCAGTGACCCCATCTCAGTCTCAGCAGTACCATGAGAAGGGAGCGGTAGCTGTGGAGTGGAGGAGCAGGGAAGGCTCAGGAGAGAGGCAGAAGGTTTTCCAAGTGGTTTTGCCACCAAAGAAAAATACCTCACTGTGAACATCTCTCTCTAGTCTTTGTAGAGTGAATTGTGCCAGGCAGGCAGAAGGCAGGACCTACCCTGAGCCTTTCCGACAGCCTGATGTGAGCCCCGGGATGGAGTGTGGTTGCATGGGAGGCTGACTCACCCGAGTGAGAGGCACAGAACTCAGTTCTGCATCATTTGATTCCAATTTTAGTATTGCCGGCTTTAAGAGGAAGACAATGGAGTATTCTCAGGGAAGGGGGGAAAAAAAAAGATGATTGTTCAGGATGAGGATATTTGGAGGTTCCCCTTTGACAGAGCATTACGTTTCGGCTGCTACAGTCTCTGCTTCAACCTTTCCAGGGGCATTGCTAGGGGCTTGCTTCTGAGTGCTTTACCCTGCAAGAGTAGATTCCTGCAGCTCTCTATTTAGAAGGCTATTTAATGTTAGCTCTCTATTCATTTGGAAATAATGGTGTTGGGGAAAAAAAATTAAAATGGCTTCAGAATGTAGTTAATTATAAAGCCTACCATGGCCTGAAGTATAAAATACATTGCAGACTGAGAAATCACGTAGGGGTGCATTACTAAAATAATTAATTTAAAATTTTACATATATCACCCACACAGCAAATGCCGTGGCTGCTGCTAAAATGAGTCCAGTGCCCTTCAAAAACTGTGAGCATCTCTTGTATCTCCCACTCACTCCCTTTTAGACATGCTTATTTTCTTCTTTACTATGAGCATGCACTTTGTGTTAAGAACATCAATATTCTGGAAAGACTTTGGGTAAGAAATGAAATCTTCACCACATTTATTTTAGCATTATCACTGTGCTTTTTGGGGCCAGGGTTTAACTCATTAAGTGCCCAGTTTAACACAGGCAACAGGGGCACAGACCTAACCAGTACCTGTGCCGTGCTTCCTTCATCTGGTGCAGCCTCTGCATTGATCTGGATCAGTTAGTATCAGGCTAACTAGGCTAAACTGGGCTTAGACCATTTACAGTACTGCCAGTTCTCTCAAAGAATAAGAGATGTAGGGCTGCACTGGTGTGCTGGCCTTGTACTACCATGGCATCTCATCAAGGCAATCTTTTTAAGTTCATCACTGTTGTACCAAATTTAGGGCTTTTCTCTACTGGTGCCACTGTGTTTGCTTATGTATGCCAAATAAGAGTTAAATTTTGCAAAGCCTCACCTTAAAGTACAGGAAAATAGCTGAGGTTTTTTGTGTCCCTTTTGGGGGGTGGATTTTTTTTTTTGGTGATTTTTGAAGAAATGAGAACGTGTCCTGTGCAGGTTCTAGTTTTGTGATCAAATCCAAACCGTACCTGCTCTCAGGAGCTATCAATATGCTGAGATTCTTGCCTCTTGTCAGTCTAATTTCTAGTTGGTGCAGGTTCTTGACATTCAGTGCTTTATCAAACATAGGCTGCTTGGCACCTATTACCACTGATCTCAGCATTGCTAATAAACAGCAACATCAAGGCCATATTTTCTGGTTCCTGTCAGACCACTGCTTTCCTGGGTGAAATAAAAGTCCTATTAACATGCTCCTCCTCATTGGCTCTGACAGTTTGATTAATTAGGCCCCCTCTTTAGATGACCTCTGCACTGACACGACAAGGAGGTGAATATAAAATGAATAGTTTCCCCACATAATGGCCTACTGCAAGTTTCAGATTTTTATCAGATCAGACTGAAGTCTGGGGCCTGTATTAAAACCTACAGTGTACAGCAATATACGGCTGTGGGTTATGAACCATAGGCTTTACAACATGCTTAAAGAATTAAAACCAAACCAATCCTAGCCATCCTGATATATTGACTTCTCTAAGAATTAATCTTTCCTTTACTCTCTTGACCATACAATACAAATCTAATTCATTTACATTATCAAATAAAATGACCTTTTGTTTTCAACAGATTTTTTTATTGCCAGAAAATACAGTATGTTAACTCTGTGGTTATTCAGCCTCCCATAAAATACTAATGTAGAGCCATTATTCTAGTGCAGGTCTATTTAAATGTCAGTCTGCCTTTCTGTTATAAACCACCAGTTCATGGGCTTGTAATATCAGTAAAAAATTTACTTCAGGTGAGAACTTGGAATACAAGCTCACAACTTTTCTTTGAAAGTGTGTTTTTTAAAAATACGAGAGGGTATGATCCCAAGGGATGAATATGTGACTGTGAACCTGTAGCACAGCATTCACAGCACCAGAAACGTCTGATTGTGCCAGATAGTTGCCCCCTGAGCAGGGCTGGTGCTTTGTGGGTTCAGGAGAAGCAGTTTGGTCAGCTGGCTACACAGGTTTTGGAGCTACATTGCAATCCAACTAGGAGACAACTCAGGTTTTTCTTAAAATCTGAAGTTTTGACTGGTGGTTGATGAGAAAGACATCTTCCCTACTTATTTTTTTTGCTGCTGTTTTCCTGCACTTAATTACATTCCATTAACAATCTCTTGAGGAAGATTAGGTGTTGCACATTGTTTTGGAGAGATGTGGGGGTCAAAATCCTCTCTCCGTCAAGGTGAGAACTAGTAAAGAGTATGAACAGCATTTTGTTGATCAGGTGGAGTCACTGAAACTGAGGTAAAAATTCTGCTATGTTCGTTTCTAATTAAAGTTTTCATGTTAGGTTTTTTTTTCACCAGAAGAGTCAAATTAGCTCTCATTCAGTCTGTGGTAATCTGCATCTCCCACAAACCTCTTTGAAGGGACAACATGAAGGTGGATGAGCCTAAAATTAAATGTTATGTAAACTGACCTGCATGTAATCTGAGCTCCTTGTTTAATGATCTTGAAACCAGCAAAAGCAAGTGACCCATGCTTAAACAGATCCTTTTCAATTAAAATAATGCTCCTTTTACCTCTGTGATAGCAAGTGCTCTCTGCAGTCTTTTAAGCAGCTTCTGCTTCTTTAATGACCCTTGTATGTGTTTTTTTGTCAGTCTCTTCTGTCATTTTTTTCCTTTGTGTTCATCTGTTGATCAAGTAACTGCATTATTTTAATTGATTTGCTAAATTGGCTCATACATAAGACAGCTCCTCCAGGTAATAACCTGAAAATGTTAACTTGTATTACTGGGGTCATGCTTGAGTGCTACAGCAGTCAGGGTTTTCATTGGTTTGGGAGTGCCTTGTGACATTTCTTCAAGTTATTTGTTGGACTCTTTCTCACAGGAAGAGCAACAGGAGATAAATGTATTTTTTATACAAATATATAGGTATATACATATATACACACGCACATGTGTGCATGTAATATCCGGGTATAGGATTTTTTTGCGTGTGGACTTTCAGCTTTGTTTGCATGTAAGTCTCTTGAGGTTGCCTGAGCTGAGAAGGAGGTGTGATCTGCCTTTGGAGATGCATAATCACCCCTTTCCCCAGATGCCTTTTTCTTTTTTTTTTTAAGTTTCTTGGTTGACAGAATTTGATAAATTAAGGAGCAATGTCCTCTGGTGAAGATTGGTTGGACAAGAGTTGCTAAACTTTCCCTTGCTGCAGACTCCAAAGTAGGATCAACATTTTTCAATAGAGGTGAAATTTTGAGTAGGCCAGATGTTAAATTTCTGCAAGAGGCGAAGTCTGTAATAAATGAAGAAAATGAAGGAAATCTGCATATCTTTTGCATAAAGAACATTTTCTAAAACTTACAATTAAACAGTATATCAGTATTATTGCTTAAAGCCCAGCTATGATACTTTATACTGTACCTAAATGCCAAATAAGCATGTGTTGTGACCCTGGAAACTCTTTGTTTAGGCTATTTTCATCTGGTTAGCGAGGGTAAGCAACTTGACATCCAGCTTCAAGAATAAGCTGAAACGGAAGGTAGAGCAGACTTCAGACAAACAAGAAATGCTGGAAGCACTCTGTGGCCTAATTATAACTAACTCCATTCTTTTCTGTAAATTTTCAGAAGATTACATTATGAGTGAGTTCCTTCAACTAAACGTGGGCTATGTGTCCATGGAAGACTAATGCATGTGAACCTTGTTTGGTTTTCCTACCAGGCATTCTGGAAAGTTTCAGTTTATTCTTGAGGAATGCTAAACAGCATTTTGAGCAAAACATAAATAAAAATAGTGATGGTATTTATAGATAAACAGCACCATCTGGCAATAAGCAATCTGAGTGTCTGATTTTAAATCATTGGAGTAGATAAGGATAATGAACTTATTGTTAAAGACTAATAGTGGAAATCATGGAGGGTGGCATTCTGTGTCTGCCGCCTGATTCACTTTAAGGAAGTCACTTAGGCATATATATTCTGGCAAGTTTATTTTTGGTGTAGTCAGTCTAGTTCTACACAGTAGTAGCCCAGCTACTGCTTTTTCCTCTGTCATCTGTGGTTTGGTTTTGCGCCATGGCTTATATAAGTTGTGGCATCATCTAATGTTCTCCCTCATTTCTTAGTCAGGATTCAGGGCCTGCAAGAACTCTAGAGCTGGTGTAAGGGCTGATACCGGGTGTATGGGGGCCTGTGGCTGGAGCATGGGCTCGATGGCTCCCAGGGTGTCCCCAGCCAAAGCTAATTCTCTGGGGAAGACTCACTCCTTAAGAGGAGTACAGCGTGCAGATGTAAAGGTGCTGAAACACTACATAAAAACATATCTGGAATTCCTCTGGTTTGTGGCTTTGTCATTTGTTTATGAATGTCCAATCTTGTTGTTCTCTGACCAGCATAGCCTTTCAGAGGAACTACAGAGACTCTCAAGCAATGCTGAAGAATTCTGCTTTAAGTAGCGTTCAAAAACATGACATTTCTAGAGGCTGTTTCTTAGGGACAAGACCCAAATTTAACCAATAGGGCAGGCAGGCATAACTACTTCTGAGTGTTTTATTGGTTGTACTGCCTTATATCTGGCAGCATTTGTTTCACAATTCACTGAAGTGTAGCTTGCTTCTTTTAAACATAGCCATGGTCAGTTAGTATTTTCCAAATGCTACTTTTGTAAATGTATATTCAACAGAAACTACAGGATGCAATTACATCTGTACAGATTCTGCTTTTCCAAGTGTCACAAGCACACACACACCCCACGGGAATCAAAAATATGCACAAATATGCGTGTGTTGGAGAGATCTTTACTTTGATTTTGCTTTAATTTGTGTTGTCACTGCAGAAACAGGGCTACTAATAAACCTCTCTTCCAGATCTACCTTGGGTGGAAGCTTTGTCAATTTGCATTTCCTGCGTGTAGAAAATTAATTTAAGATGTAATACAACTAGCATATTGCAGTCACGTTCACTAGAAGAAGCTGGGCATCCAAGCATCATTCTATGACGTGCACAGTTGTTGAGCAAAATTGAATCAAAATTTCAGCCAGCTGCTTTTTTTCATTTCCTTTTCTCCCCTGGCCTGTCCCTCAGAATGGACATTCAGTTTATGTTGTGGTGAGGTTCATGACCAGAGATCTCCTTCCTCTAGACAGATGCTCTACAATTCTCTCTGTTTCTACAAAGTCCACAAAACTCTACCATAACAAGTTGAAGCACTTTTCGATACTGCAGCATCCTTTGGCACTTGAAGGATGCATGTACCCTGCAGAGGAATGCAGTATGGGAATGAAAGGGAGAATGTGACCTCTCTGGAACAAGAAATGGTTCTGCAAATCATCGCAGCATGGTACTTTGTACGCCTGAGCTGCTGCCACAGTGCTCCCATCACCGTGCAGGGAAGCACAGTGTGCTTAATGTACAGACCCAGCCCAGGCTGGTGCTAGCTTAGACCAGGTCTATTCTTCAAGCCATCCTCTACTATATGCGGCACAGAAATATGCAAGGTCTAATACTTGCTTTTATTAGTAGGCCTTTGTAATTCTGTTCTTTTTTAAAAGTAGAATGAAATTAGCCCTTGAGTCAAGTTAGAATTATTTTCATATTTTGGGGATATTAAAATATCTCCCAGATCTCATTAAGTAAAGCCCTAAATAAAATAATTGCAATACAGTTAGGGATTGGAAAACCTCAGAAGATTTGGAGGAAATTTCCTCTTTGATGAGCAATTCAGATACTTAAGCAAAGGTTGTCTGAGTCATAAACTTCAAAAATTCATCTACTCTCTTCCTCTCCTTTCCAGTATCCAGGGGCTTCCTGGTGTCATCCCCTCCTCTGCTTCATTCCATATCCTTTCCCCCTGTCCTTGGGGAGCGATGTGCTCTGCGTCCTGCTGTCCTCTGTGTCTTGTGACCCTCCATGACATGGCTGGCATTTTAACCTCCTGTCTGTCTGACCCTTTGGCCTCAACTTTCTTAAACCCTGGCATGTTTTTATGTGTTTCTTTACATAACTTTTCTTTTTTTTTCTTTTACTTCTTTTTTCTTGTGGTTTGATTTGTTTGGTTTTGTTTGTTTGTGGGTTTTTTTTTTTTAAAAAATACATCTTCCCCACAGCAGATGAGTTTTAAATACTGTCTGTGGTGCTCTGGTAATGTTAACACAAAACGTGAACTGAGCAGGTATTTTATGTTCCTCCTCCAAAGTGCGTTCAAGACACAGACAGAAGATGCCAGTGGTAGGTATGGGCCATCAGAGAAACCAAACACTGGAAGGCATCCACAGACGTAGTAGGCTTTAGAATTGTGGACCAGAGCTCAGTTACTGTCAGTAAAAATTGGGACAGTCCGGAGGCAGCAAAGGCAGAGATGCACAGAGAGTGGGAGAGGGGAGAAGTGCAGGATGCATTCCTTTCATGTACTGTTTTCCAGTCGTACAGATGGCTAAAGCTGTATTTAATCCTGTATCTGTCTGTTTTAGGCAATAATCTGGTCCAGATCAGCACATCCATGGAACGTGCTGAATGGCTGCAGTCAAGGTCCTAGCCTTTTCTTTTGTATCTCTTGGGGATCCAAGCATGGATCTCTGTTTGACAGGAGTCTAAACTAAAACCTCTGTTGACCAGTTTGTACAACCTGAGGTAGAAATTGAGAAGAGCTTGGTACAAGGAGTGTGCCAGGTCACGCTAGCTTGTGGGGATGGGGTGGTTGCTGCTGCTTTTCATTGTGCTTCACAGAGAAAAGTCACCATGTGGACTCTTTCCCTCCCAACACAGTGGATGGGTGGGCATTGTGTTTCTCAAAGGTTTTGTCATGTAGACAACGAACAAGTGTTTAGAAGCTGTAGTATGTAAGTATGTAGTATGAAAGAGAGAGAGAACCTGCAAAAAAAAAATTAAAAAATTACCAGCTGCTGCTGAGGCTTCAGGTTTTTGTAACACTGTACAAATAGCAGATCTGTGTTTTAGAGACATCTCTGCAGGTCAGTAATGAGGAGATACATACAGTAACATGGCTAACATAGTCACAGTGCTGCTAACCCACTTTCATGAGAGCTTCAGCTCTTTAAAGATGCAGGGTAAGCAAAATCCCAAGGAAGCAGACCCTGTGATGCTTTGTTTTGTTGTGTATTGTTGTCCTCACTTTCTAAATGGGACACTGAGGCACAGCAGGTAAATGCTGGTGGGGATGAAATACAGCTCAAGCCACCAGACTGTGCCTTTTACTGATGGCACCACATCACATATAATGGTCGCATTTAGGAAATCATTTAGCCTTTAGGGTTACCTGGTTGTTGTTACACTATGAAAAAGTGAAGCATTTGAATATTCACTGTAAGAAAGAGCTTAACCAAAAAAAAATGCTTTTGTAACACTGAAGGCAAGTTTCAGAGCCCTTATAGAAGCTCTTGCCTTGTAAAATGTGCTTCCCTAATACACTGTGCACTTGCCTTACTCAGCCTTTTGTTTCCATGCTTACGCACACTCCCCCTTCTCCCTCGCCCGCCGCAGTCCCTGTTTGTGTATTCCCAGTGGGCACGCTCTGCCCATTGACTGAATGGAGAGGGACGCGTGTGCTGCTCTGCCCTGGCAAACATTTGTGTGCAGCGTTCGGGGCGGAGGGAGGCAAATTGAAAGGCTTTGATTTTCTGTGCACAAAGGCCACTTCTTTTTTTTTTTCTTTTTCTCTTTCTTTTTTTTCTTTTTTTTTTTTTCCCCTTTTGCAGTTTGTTCTCTGCTGGTCCGCTGCAGTGCTGCAGCTTCCCTCTGGGACTGTAACAGATACTCCAGGGATCTGTCTGTAGGCTACTCCTTTCACTGAACAAGTCTAGGGGGGCACGTTGGTGTCCTATCCCACCATTCTTGTTCTGCTAATGGAACTGTCTCCCTCATCAGCTGGGTCTGTGTGTTCAGTTTGAATGCTGACAAAAATAAAGAGCATTTCATTACTGTTATTAGTTGTGTCGAAGTGCTTCCTGCTACGATGCCTTTTAGACACCCCCTCAGCTGGTGTCCTGTGGAAGGAAACAAATGGAGATTTTTGCCTCCTGTGCAGTTTACTCATTGGATTAAGGATAAAATTAAAGGTTTCCTAAAAGACTGGGTAGCTTTAGCAGTGAATGAATACATGGGATTAAAAACCCATGAGATGATTTATTTTTTTCTAATCCTGTTTAGAAGTAGCTATTGAAATAAATGGATTTACTGGTGGAGGTAAAAAAGAAACCTGAATCTAGAAGGTCTCATTGTACATTTACCTTTTGAGTAGTTGAACTCTGAGGATCAGGTAATTAAATTTATGAGCCAGAGAAGAGATGAAAGCAGGTAGTAGGAGATACCATCCTTTAAATGTGTTAAAGTTCCAGAAGGAATTGAAATACCTGTGTCACCTGGATGAACTTGGCTGTGGCCTTGTGTCTCCTGTTGCCCCATATGACAGTGTTGCTTCTGAGGCATATACACCAGGGAGCAGTTGTTTCATAAAATCATACTCTGACACTGTGCTTTTGGGGTGGGTTTTTTTTGTTTTTTGGGGCGTTGGTTTTTTTCTTAAGTAATAGTAAAATAGTAAAACCATACAAAGTTACTTGGGAGAAGGGAGATCCGATCAGCTGCTAAAGAGGCGGCTTTCTGCCTTTAAAAGGAGATGGATTTGTGTGTCTTGTTAGGGCATTCTCCCAACACACCTGCAAAGGGAGGGTGAGTCTTGTTGTGAAGCTTAAGATCCCCTCCTTGGTATTATGTCAAGTGATGTCTGCATCTCTTACAGCACAAGGTGTGAAGATACCATGCAGCCTACTGCATAAGTGTTATTTTAATTGCAGAAAATGTAGCTTCCAAAATGCCAGGTGGAGGGGGATCTGTGGGGATTCCCGGGCAGAAATGAAGAACTGAAGAGAGTAACACTAGGCCAGGTGCCTTTTGTGAGGCTATTCCCTGTGGCACATCTGGTGCCAGCGTAACTGCTATCCCTAAATGATCAGGAAGCTTTGCAGTCGCAAGGGCTGAGCTGTCAGCTGAGCCGGGGATCAAGAATTATCGTGGTGGTTTGATGGCACATGAAGGATGCTGTGAAGTGCAGCGTGGTTCTGACGAGCAGAGGCTCAATTAGGTTCTGGCAGACGCAGGCTGAGGCGCCGGGTGAGCAGGGCCGCGTCAGGCCGTGCATGGCTGTGAGGGAGTGTTCTGGTCCGTCAAACGTAAAATGACAAAATCATTTGTAATCCCTCATTATTAATCCCTGGGGTTTTTACGTCTACACCTCCCTTGTGGCATTATTCAACAGCTGGTCGCTTTCTTTCCTTGTCAGCTGCTTAAAAATGAAGTATACAAATTAATGTTTTTAGGAGTTAGCTGAAATGTTTTACTTAAAACTTCATAGAAAAGAAAAATAGGTCAGATCTTAAATATGGTTACTAATGACTAAGTAGCCCTTACTGATTATTTGCACCTGATTGCAACTTACCACAGGTGGGTGCAGCCAGAGTTCATTATAGACATTTCTTCCTAGGTCTGCGGTGGTTCCTCCCAGTGAGGAATCAGCTCAGGAAGATGGTGCAGAAGGCACATAGCCACGTGCACAATTTTTTTCCTCTAAATTACTTAGAAGTTGAGAGTGACTCTAACTAACTCTGAAGTATGCAAAAAAGGACATTAATAGGAGTGAAATATCCCCATCCAATATCCCTTGATAGGAAGCTGCCAACCTACAGGTCAGGCTTTGCCTTCCCTGCACACATTTGGAGTTTGCTGGGGGTAAACAGCTATTCATCTGTCCCCTCACGGGATTCACAGCACATCAACTCCATTTTGTCTGCACGGCCACGCAGCGTAGTGCAAACACCAGATGACCTTCCTCGTGATCTCATCTAAGCCTGAGTCTGTATCATAAAGCCGTTTTTTCTTCTCAGTGTTGTTCTGAACACGTCCTCTTCTCTCTTGGCTTTCTCGTGAGGCCTGAGCCACCTTGGCGACGCAGGGCCTGGTGACTTGGTTTGCCTGGTCAGGGCACAGCACTCATTGAATACACGGTGCAGATTTGTGTTTGAAATGTCTGAAACCTAAATCTGTAATCCAGGTGTTCTTCCAGTCATGCCCTCTCTTCTCCCCAATTTATTTGTGTTGTATGAAAATATGTAGTATATTGAAGAAGTACTTGACCGTCTTTTTCATGCACATGCTGCATAATGGGGAAGGTTTCTCCAAAGTTTCCTTACAATTGGATTCCCATGTGGTGCCTGTTAGTCACAGCTAATTACAGAGGCTGGTGAGTGAAGAGTATACTGGAGCTGAGGTTCCCCTCCTCCTCCTCCCCCAACGCTTCAGAAGAAAATAAAATAAAAAACCTGCAGACAAATCCAGGTTTTTCTGTGGCTGTAGTCTCCAAAGAGCTCCAGAGAGATCACAGATGTGGTTTCACATTTCAGGTTTAACTATGGTGTAATAACTACAGTATTATCTGCAGGAGAAATGCAAGTGGGGAAAGAATCATTAATTGGCAGTGAAAAGTTCAACCTCTGTGCTGTGTGTTTGTTTTTTTAAGCAGCTGAATGTTTAGCCAGACCATATTTTAACTTTTAAAATGCAGCCCTGAAGGTTACGATAATCTGGATACGTTAAAACCTAGGAGCATTATAGGAAAGGAAATTTAGATACGTGTTTCAGAAAGGTCAACCACAGGAAAGCAGAAATACTTGTGATTTAGTTAAAGCTAAGACACACGCTTCAGTTTTAATTCAGTTGGATACAAACCTCCTGTGAGAGGTCCTGACCTTGTAGTCTTACTGTACAACTTTTGAACTTTCTGTGTGTGTTTCAGTGAGAGGTGAAGTTTCGTTGCTATGCTCATGAGGAACCCATAGCTCACATAAACTGTTTAACTAACATCTAATTTTCCCATCTTTTGTTAGCGTTCATCCAGCATTCAGGAAACTTGCTAGGTTGAATGAGTTCCTATGTGTGTGTCGTATAAGTGTTAGTCCAGAAGGACTACATGGGATGTGTCTATTATTTGTTACCAAGGCACCAGTGACCTTCCTGCTTGTATATTAGCAGTGCCTGCTGTTTTCCCATACTGCTGGTTGTTGGGAATTCAGACCATACGTATAACTGGGCATAATCTTCAGCGCTCAAATTATTGCCTCTGGAAAACAAAATACTTTAATTACAAAAAATAAAAATTAGTGATGTAATGTCAGCAGGAAAGTTCCACTTAAATGCATATTTGAGGGTGAAAAAACAGCATAATTTAAAGTGTGCAGGAGGAGATTACGCAATGAAAGTATCTAGGATTCTCTCTTTTTAACAGATAATAACTGTCTTTAAGATTGGTCTATTTGGTTTTTTCCCCCCAGTTTTTATTTTGTATTTTCACAACTACAGTACACAGAAAACTACAGGAGTAGCTTGAACCCTCAGAAAGACACCTCCACATGATTAGGGCAAGGACAAGAGTATCCTACCTAGAAAATGAAGTAACCCAGTCTAAATCTGTTGCCTGAGCTCTAGGAAACACACACGTGAATGAAAGCTCTTAAAATTAGTACAATACTGACAGCCGTATAGAAGTTGTTAGTAACAGGTATAAATATTATAGTATCTCTTCAGAACAATTACCTGATAAGAAAAGGCTTTATTATAATATACCTGCATCAAAATTATTCAATTGGGCTGCTACACATTGAAAAAAGTACTCCTGGAAGGTCTGCTTTCCATTATCACGTGCCTGGGTTGATGGATAAACCAGTGTCTCAGAACAACGCTATGCTAGGATGGTCCTGAGGATCTCCATTTTCCTTAAGAAATACTAAATTAATTTTACATTATAAGATCTATTGAAAAAGTCACTGTGAGACTAAACATTGTGTGATCAAGACCTCTAGAAAGCTCAGAGGTTCAAAGCCAAGTTATGGGACAATGTTCTGGTACTGAAAATGCTAAAAGGAGCAAGTCTGAGTTTAGTGAAATACCATATCACAGACGGTGCTTGTAACTGCAGCATCTTACAGCTTTCCTTTTGAACTGTTACTCACCAGCTGCCCCGTGCTGGGAGAAATTGTCTCTTGCCTCCAAAAAACTTTTGAGATTTTTGCTGGGTTTAGTAGGTAGCAATAGGAAGGAGTTCTTGTTTGAACGTCCCCAAACTTTGAAAAAAAGCTTTAGATTTAGGCTGTGCTATATTAATTTTTTCCCTTTCTCTTTAGTGAGTAAACGCCCCCAGGGTGGAATATTCTTGAAATACAAAAAAAAAAGTATAGGATGTTAATTAAATTCAAATGTATAGGTTAATGTAAGTATGTGTTTGAATCAGTTTGGTTTAGAGTTATCCCCTTCAAAAAGGCTGTCTGCAAGTAATCTCTGAAGCACAGAAATTGTTTAATTCAGAAAAATTGAAGAAAGGAAGAGATTTTTATTTTATACTGATGCAGTTCATCTTATTTTCCCCCAAAGGACACCGTGGTTTAATGGATGGGGCTTTAACCTACCCAGAGGTCAGTCTTTGCTAGACAAGTGGAATCTTATTCCTGAGGGAATTGATATACTAATGACACACGGACCTCCCCTTGGTAAGTGAAACAAAAGCTGTGTGTGATTTTTTTGCATGAGAATTTTACTTTCACAATAAGCAAAACTAGTAATTCTATAAAGTATACTGTAATCGCACCCTAACACAAAACTATGAATTAAAAAGCCTTTTTAGAAGAAGTGTGAAATGATGATTAGGCTAAGCAGATCTGTTTAGCTTCCAGGTGTTTTCTTAATAAAAACTAAATTTTTTGTTAAGCTAGAGGAGATAAAATATCAGACTCTATAGCCATTAGAGTTTGACATTTTATTTAAGAACAGTATTCATCAGACAAACAATTTCCAATCCCATAGGATTTTTCAGAGATTAACTAAAACTTCTAAAACATTTTCCACTACAGGAACATGTTTCCTTAACATTTTAGAGTATGCAGTCGAGTTCAGGACTATGTAGTCAAGTATCCTCCTTGATAATGTCCTCGTTAACTTAGAATACATAACAGTAGTTTCAAAGATATTAATTGGCTTATAGCAAATTTGTGAAGGGATAAAAATTATGTTCTCAGATAATTGTTACTTACTCGAACTAATGACAGGTGAGCACAAGTCTATGAATGCATAATTCGTTTTTTTCATTAAGTAGTTGAAGTTTTTATTTTATTTAAATTTTGCTTGCCTTGTAAATGTAGTTTGCTGATCCCCTTTTTAATTCTAAGTTCTAAACTAAGTTCTGATGGTCTCAAAAAGACACTAAGATCATTCAGTAGAGGCAGGAGTTCTCAGTTTTGTCATATCTAAAGTCATTAATGCCCACACTAAAACAATTTGAAAATTCCCACTGTTTTTTCCCTGTCCTGTACCCCACAAGATAGTATCACACATTATTTACTGCTTTTCATCAAGACACATGTGGCAAGCAGTCTAGGACCATATTTTAAATATTTGAGTTGGTTTGGCAACAAATGGGCATCTGCCTTTTGTAAATATGGCAGGATAAGAAAGTGTGTCATCCTCTTCATTACCATTATTATTAGGAGACTGATTTTGTCCGGGTTTTAGTAGCTCTTGGAATCCAAGGAATCAGATCGTCACATGATCACGTGAAGTCATGGTAGTGGAGACAAAAAGAAACTTCCCAGAATTGCAAGGTGCCATTATAAAACAGCATTTAAGTGCTACCAGGCTGGCTCAGTGCTCTCACAGAGCTTCTCAGTGACCGTGGAGTAAGGAACTAATGCATGCTTAGGTTTGGTGCCACAACTAAGTTAAGAGTCAGCAATCTAACCAGAGAGAAGGGGGGAGTGGGGAAGAACAGTAAGTCTTTGACCAGTAATGTACTTACCATTCCTTTTATAGCCTGCTTACTCTTTTAATACTACTTAGAGAATGTTGTAAGATGATCTGCAAATTCTCTTTAATCTTACTAGAGCTACTAGTATGCTGTGTTGATAAAGCAGCAATACACCATCCACTGGCAGTGGAGTGCACCAGATACTGAAACCCAACACTCTGATTAGCTCTCTTTTAATCTGTTTATTTTCCCAAAGAAGCAAAAACCTCCACAAGCATGTTTATAATGTTTCTTGGGTGCTATTTTAAGTGGGTTGCTAATCCATCTGCTCTGAATTGGGTTCATATAAGAATCATAGAGTGCTTTGGGTTGGAAGGGCCCTTAAAGATCATCCAGTCCCAACCCCCCTGCCATAGGCAGGGACACCTCCCACTAGACCAAGTTGCTCAAAGCCCCATCCAACCTGGCCTTGAACACTTCCAGGGAGGGGGCAGCCACAACCTCTCTGGGCAACCTGGGCCAGTGTCTCACCACCCTCATAGCAAAGAATTTCTTCCTAATATCCAATCTAAATCTACCCTCATTCTGCTTGAAACCTTTCCCCCTTGTCCTATCACCCCATGCCCTTGTAATAAGTCCCTCTCCAGCTTTTCTGTAGCCCCTTCAGGTACTGGAAGGTGGTCTAAGGTCTCCCTGGAGCCTTCTCTTCTCTAGGCTGAACAATCCCAACTCTCTCCAGCCCCCTGATCATCGTCGTGACCCTCCTCTGGATTCACTCCAGCAGGTCCATGTCCTCCTTATGTTGGGGGCAGACACTAATGAGTGCTTTAATTGAATAAGTGTACTTACATTTTGGTTTTGATGGAGATAACGAAGCTCAATTTCAAAAGGTTGGCACCGTGTTTAACTTCAGACACAGATTAGTGCTAGTACTGTGCCTACCAGGAGAGGGTCTAGGTCTTACTCTGCATGATAATATTGACAAAATGCTGCTTTTTTAATTATGTAAATATTAAGGGAGGTGAAGCTGTAACTGGACTCTGTTCTCTCCAAAATTCAGTCAAGTTCATGTCACAACATGTTTTTACTACCTGGGATAAACTTGGCACAGGGTGTAATTGCTTTGAGGTCAGTAGAACGATACTGCTGTTGGATGTGGCTCCTGATTTCCCTTTTACTCCTCATTCATCTTGTACTGCTGATCCTTCTCAGTGCTAGTCCAGGCAGCAGACTTCTGTAATAACTGATGTCAAATTTTGTGCGTTTTTCCATGTTATCTGTAGGGCTGAGTGGCAACATGGTCAATTACCACCAGCTTGCTAGAAGCTATTTTGCTACATTGCTTGGTGGTGGTGACTGGGGACTCAGAAATAACCTGACATTTGCAGTCTGTTGTCCTCTGGAAGTTGTGGGAGACTGTATTTTAAATCATTGGGATGGCAGAGGTCATAGATCAGCTGATCTTCCCAAGGTATTTAATTTCTGGAGTAACCACCTAGCTGGCTTGGGAAGCTGACTGCTGTAAGAAGAGCCTTCAGCAATTCCAGGAATAAATGTCCCAGTGTTTCAAGGTGTAAGATGAGTTTAAACCCATGGTTTAAAAAAACAAATCACATCCAGAAAAATATTAATACAGATGGAGAGAGGAAATCTTCAGGAAGACAAAGTGACAGTGGAACATTTCTTAAAAGCCATTGTGTGCTTTAATGGAGAAGTTATGACTACAAATAATGTAATAAACCTGTGAATTATGACTTCCTGAAAGACTACGTGAAACCTTACCTGAATTGAGAAAATTAATAGTATTGATTGCATTTTGCCTTCAGGTTTCCGAGACTGGGTTCCAAAGGAGCTGCAGAGAGTGGGTTGTGTGGAACTGTTGAACACAGTGCAGAGGCGAGTAAGACCCAAACTCCATGTCTTTGGTGGGATTCATGAAGGTAAGGTGCAGCGCTACTCCCCTCTTCAGTTTCAGGCTGATATCAAAGAAGCACATCTCGATGGTGTATTGCAAATGACATTGGACTAAAGTAGGGAGGGAATTGAAGGGAGTGATTGCATGCACAGCACTTTGTAAATTTATTCCGGAATTAAAACAGACTGTTTCGGGAATGTGTGCTACATTTAACCACCTACATGTTTCGCTGTGCAAAGGTTGTTCTATCCAGGTTACTTGAAAGCAATTCAAATTTTGACAAACTCTGTTAGAGGAACAGATGAGATTCGCCACACTTGCAAGCCAAAATGAAAATTATCCCCATTATTCCAAGCACAGGAGCCAAGAAAGGTGCTAGAAAAAAAAAAAAGAAAAAAGAAAATTGAAGACAAGTTACTGTCTCAGCTCACCTCCCTCAGTGTTTAAGGAAAAGCAGAAAGGAGGGCATCTTGAGTCAGGCATCAGAAGAGATTGGCAGGACTCCGCATGCATTTCTAAAAGCATCCTGTAATACAGTTGGTACTGTATATGTTACCTTCCAGCATATTTTAGAAGAGAGATTTCTCCACTGTCAGTACCAGATCAGGCAGAGTGTGAAGCTTCAGAAACAATAAGCTCAGTTTGTGTCAGAGGAAGAGGCTGAGAGATTAAATCTATTTTGGAGATACTTAAATATTTAATACAATTTTGTAGCTTTCATGTGGCTGAGAGACAAACACTAGGAGTTCTGCCTAAGAGAGTGTGTAAGACTTCGTGACCCTAGAACTCAAAATTACACATTAAATGCTTTAAATTGTTCCCCCTGGAGGTTTCTCCATTGACTCTAATTAGGTTCTCCATAGGCTTAAAGATTTGGAGGACTTCATAAAAGAAAAATGAAAAAAGGACAGTTTTCTCAACTAGTGGTGTTGGTTTTTCTGAAGCCCTTGTGACTTCATACAGTGAGCTTTATGCCTGGTATCTGTAAATAAAGACTTTATAATGGAAATGCTGACGTGACCTTAAGTGTAGTAGCATGAATAGCAGTCCTTTAAAGAAAAGATAGCATATTTTGCGTAAGTACTAACCCTGCATATTAAGAATAAGTGAATACAGCAGGACTTCCAGCTAAATCATGTAAATTGTCCACAGCCTTTTAGGCATATTGGATGATGAAACTTCTCATTGTAATAGTGTTAAGTAATGGGTAAGGAAGGTATTTTAATGTACAAGATCATTGTTACAAGAAAGCTCTGAGGAACCCTGTGCAGCACCTTACATTTAAATCTCATAGGAAAGGTGGTAGCACATATTAGAAGTGAACGTTCAAATACATTCTTACAAGAGTACTAACAGAAAAGTTAAAATTCTGTTTAGTACTTGCACAGAAGATACAAGAATGGCTTGTTTCAGTACAGAAAGAAATAGCCGAGTGTTAAGAGCATTATCTTACAGTGCAATTAATTCTCATCCAGCTCCAGCTGAGATGAACATGCATCACATTCCATGAAAGCAACAGAGGCTATACACACATTTTGGTGATGCAGGGGTTTTTTCTGCTTGATAAACAAGAACAACTGCAAACGAGGTTTTTCCCACCGTGAGATGATCTAAATCAAAATTGCTGGTCTAAATAAATAAAGTAATACAGACAGACAGTGCAGCAATTCTGAAGTGATTATTCTTTCTGATAGACACTGTGGGTAGCTGTATTTATCTTAGCTTTCAGACAGCGGTGATCTGTACTGTATCCTAATGGTTTAAAAGAAAAACATCTTTTCCCCTGTGGGTTAGTGATGGGAAGTTCTCTTCCTCCATAAAACTCTGATGATTTTTTTTTTAAAAAAAGTGCATTTGGTGCCAAGTTCTTCCTAGATTTTTTTCTGGCTTCTTTGTTAGCTTTCTATGGAAGTCAGCTGAAAACAATGGCAAAGCCTTCTCTCACCTTTTGTACTGGTGGAACTGGAGCCCCGATCTCCTTATCCTTGAGAGACTGTCTGTAAGAGGAGAGACTTTGCCTTCTTAGTATCTCTGTACTTCTGTTATCATTTGTTTTCTCACATCACATTTGTTGAATGAAGGCTTTGGTGTGACTCAGCTAAGGGATCACTGTAGTTTGCTCCACTTGCCCAAAATCACTGGGGTGCACAACCTTCTATTGTGTCCTATTCCTGTGTGGCAAGTGGGAGAGGAGATAGAGGCCAGCAGAGAAACAGCATTGCTGCTGGGTCCTCAAATGTTCTCTGAACAAGAGTATTACTGGCCAGATGTTTAGAAGGTTGGAAACAGTCTTCAGCATCCTGAAACTGGTGCCATAGTGTTACTGAGGAGTCAAGTCCTTGGCATGCTGAAAAACTTGTGATCAATATTCACTTCTTCTTGTTTTCTTATTTGGGAACGAGTTATCAAGATCCCTTCGTAATGAAAAGCAGTCATCTATTTAACCTTCACCTCAATTTTCTGCTTAAGCTGGGGTCATTCATTGACCTCCAGTGCTCTGTTGTGTTTGTAGAGCAGGAAATTCCGTTTCTTAGTCATGATTTTCACTGGTAGATATATATATAAAGTAAATATGTATGTGTGTGTATTTTTAACCTGCTAATGAGTTTCTGAGGTTTCACAAGCCAGCATGAACATCAGCTTGGCAGTCCTGTGATGAGGAACTGGATGAAAAAGATTAGTATGGGAAAGCTTACCGGGTTCAGTGCATTGCCCAGAGAGGGGTTCTTGTAGGCAAAACCAAAACTGCTTCTAAGTTTTTTGATCGTGATTGGCCTTTTACTTATGGCAAACATTACAGGCATGCAAACTACAGCTCACTAATTAAGTAATTAGAAAAAGTACCTGTGTGGTTTTGTCTTGGTTTCTGCTGTATCCAGTTGCAACAGAGGATTTTCCAGGGAGCAGGGTGAAGTTTGTATATAAAACAAAAGCATCAGTTCTTACTTCAAATACAGTACATTGTATTTTTTTCAATCAAGCCTTTGTGGCAGCTTTCAAGAGCTTGTAGCATTTTGAAGGGATTAATTTAATTTTATTCCAAAGCATTGATCCCACAACGAGCTTTCAGTGCAGCTGCCCACGGGCAGTATCGTTTGTTTATATTACAGTAAGTGTGACACATTCTCCCTACAGGTTATGGCATTATGACAGACGGTTACACAACGTACATCAATGCTTCAACGTGTACAGTCAGCTTTCAACCAACCAACCCTCCAATTATATTTGACCTTCCAACCCCTCAAGGATCGTGAAGCACTACTGCACATTTGGAACTGGGGGAAGGTCTATAAACTGCCATTTTCTAATTGTAAAACTTACATTCTGTTAATGGTTATTTCAAAATTGGGGGGAGGGCTGAGAATTTGGGGGAACCATGGGGTTTTTGCTTTGGGGTGGGGTTTGGGTTTTTTTGGGTTGTTTTTTTTTTTTTTTGTAAATTGCTGATACAAAAGAAACAAGAATAAAAGTTAGAGGTTGTGCTTTTTGGAAATGCAGCATTCATTTTAAATTGATAAAGCATTGTGAATTTGTAAAATGAATTTTGTTTTTCAATAAATTTGCCACTGTAAATTGTTATAGTGTTCTCAAAAGGACAGCCAAGCTTTCTTTTAATAAGTGAGAGACCTTATTTTAATATTATATTATAAGCTAAAAAAATAAGCAGCATTTAAAAACACCCAAATTTGCACAACTTATGTTATTGTCGGGGTTTTTAAAGTGTCTTCTTTTTCCCTAGGTCTAAATGTTAGCTTTTCATCTCCATTGATATCAGTTTTTTTTAGTGGCTCAAACAATAGTATGGGGTCCATTTACCTCTTGGTATGCGTGCATGTACTGAAACTTGTTTCTATTAACAGTAGAATGCAGCAAGGGGAGAATAGACTTCTCAGTTGTTTGTCTTTACCTGCTTTATACGTTGAAGACTGATCTAGATAGCCACAGCCTGTATGTGATATCTACCTTTTATTGTTTGTTTTTAAATTATTTTAGCTTTAAAAGACTGGGGGTGCAAGCTGCAAAGAGCAGGTATTTCATGCAGTAAAAAAAAATGTAAATGCGGACTCCTTTTAAATATGAATTTATATATATGTGTATTTTTTGTGCATTATAACTAAGCTAGGATTTAATATTGCCAGTATAGCATCTGCAAAATTATGCTGTACAGCACATCTAAATTATGAAGGATGTGACACATTTTCAAAGTGCTCAAGGCCTTCAAGAGCCCGAGTTAAATCTTTGTCGTAGTTCAGGCATGTATAAAGTCAAATGGATACAATCAAGCCTAACTAAAATAAGGCTTAGTTGTCCTTTATATTTAAATATTCTTCTTGTCTTTTTATTTCCTTTTTCTTATTTTGCACTGTGTGTAAATGCAATCTCGCTAGCACAAAATATTGTTGCAGATAGTTATTTCTGTTCTACCACTGTAAATGCTATTGAGCTTTGTTCTGTTTTATGTTACCTTGTTAATGGAATTTAGAAAAGCAGTTGTTTCTTTAAATTTATTGTGATATTATATCTAGCGGCCTTTATATGCAAATAAAATTGCAAGATTTTTAAATATGTGGCTTAAGGGAATTTTGCATTTTTTCACTGGCGTTAACAATTGGGGGGGCAGTGATAAGGGTAAGTAAGAACTTTTCTATTTCTCAGTAAATTTTATTGCTTACCATTCGCAGGACATCAGTTGGGTCGATAAAGCACTCAGACTTTTCCTTCCGTTTCTCTGCCATCCATCTTTCCATTCCTTTTAGACAGAAGAGATTTCGTCTTCAGATGTTATAATTCAGTGCAACCAAGTTGCAGTTAAGCCTTGCAGGATGCTATTCCTGACAACAAGAGGAAAAATTGATTAGGTGGTAACCTTTGTACTTCCTCTCTTGGTCATTAGTACCAAGCTGCAGGTGCCTTATGCTCATCCACTATGGGTTAAGAAATGAATAGTCATAGATGAAATACATCGCTTTTTATCTGGATCTCTTCTCAGTTTTGTGGCTTCAGTGGGATCCACCACTGACAAGTGAACTGCTGGGGAGTGTGGTTCAGTGTGTGCCAGTGGAATGGCAAACACAACAGCACCCGCTGCTATTGCTGTGGTACGGTTAAGTATATATCAACAGAATCTTGTTCAAAAATAGAAGTTACTGCTACGAAAACCCAGTTTCAAACACAAGAAGATAAGGCACTGTTTCCATGAACGTGCAGTAACACCTGCAGGAACACGAAACAAGACCTGGAAAGCCACAGAGTATTCCCATTTATCTTAGCAGGTTGTTAACTTTTGACATTATTTTGATACAAAGGTTATAGACAACAAATTCCAGGCTCTTACAGCAGGGTGCTGCTTAGAGGACTGCTGCTTGTGTGTTTTGGTGCAAGGCACATTGCACATAACTATGGAGTTAGGCTGAAATTTGCAGATTTATAAGGCTTCTGTACCAAACATTTTTTCTGGGAAAGAAGCTGCTGTACCTCTTAAATCTAGTTCTTGTTTTGTATGTGGAATTTCTTATCATGTTTCCTTAGGGAATCTTCACTCTTTAGTGATACCTGCCCTGCTTTGCTTGCAGGGCTGGTTATTTTATCAGTTGAGCCAAAGGGAAAAAAGTAGTCAAGCATCAGTCCTTCATTTTGGATGTAGATTCAGAATCTGTCTTGGGCAAGGGGGGTTCAGCCAGCAATGGGAAGACTGAGGAATTGGTTTTGGCAACCACAGCTGTTTACTGGCAAAGAGCATGGCTACGTTGAAGATGGCTGTCCTTCCTCAGATACAGCGTTTTCTTGGAGCACACAGAAATCATATATATAGTGCACCTTAGGTGGTTCTTTTTCACTGATACTTTGCTTGTTACTGCATAAGGAGGAAATATCCATCGCCTGGGATGCTCTGTAGTGCCATGAACCAGACCAACAGAAAATAGCTGCTGCATCTGGATTGCTTTCCAGCTTTCTGAAGGACCCTGGTGCCTCTTCACTAGGTAGGACAGGTAAAGTCCATGGCACCAATCTGTCATTCTCCACTGCGGGTATCTGCATCTAGTGAAAACTGAGTTATTCATAAAGCAAAAATTTTAAGCCAGCAGCAGCTTTGTTCCAGGATTTGAGCAGCCTGAAACCTTCTGGCAGCAGACAGAGCCAGGTGAGTAAAGGCTGGCATACAGTCAGCCAGGAGTCTGCCTTGGGTGAGGCTGGCAGTGAGAAAGTACCAGAAACAATGCCTTGTCGAAACAAAAGTCTGTACCAGACTTTGCAATAAACTGTAAACTGGTACTTGCAGCTGTGGGTGTCCTAAAGGTGTCTATCTTTTGGTTTCAGCTGTTTGCTATATGGCTTTTTGGTTGTGTGCTGTGGCAGGTGTGTTATCAAGTGGTTCTGCACTGGGATATGAGAGCCTGGGTTTGCAACAACAGGCTAAGACACTACTTCCAATTAGACAGGCATCAAGGAAGGTCACTGCTTTGCCATCAGTTGATGTTGGTGCCGAATACAGCTGTTAATTTAGAGAAATACCTATCTTCATGCATACTTACTAAGCATGTGTTTTCTCTTGTATTTTTTTCTCTCTGGCTCTATCAGCTGTACCTTGCATACTGACAGTTGTTTAGCACTGGGTTTGTTCTTCTCCATGGCGCGATCTTTTTAATTTTATTCCTTCAGTTTTCCTTTGTCCTTTCAGAAATTGGTTTAGCTTTTCCTCTTCTGAGAAAGCTATCATTTTGGCTAGCAGCAGTTACAAAAAGACCGGGAAGACATTAGCAGTTCAGCATTGTTTCTTTCTGTATTCTTCAGAGATTTTGAAATGTGTCTGTGTCTGTCTCTGCTGTCGCGGGCAGGTAATTTTCCTTTGCTGGATGTCAGCCATATCTGACAATCGGGGTAAATGGGACACAGCATGATTCGAAGAAGTTTGATTTCATAGGGAGGCAAAAGTGTGATGAATCTGCTTCTTTTTGAGGATCCTTCACTACTAGAAGTAGCTCGATATCTGTATGCAGAATAAACCTTGGATAATAAGTCTTTCTCCAGGGTCTGATCCAAGCCCATTGAACTCACTGGGAGTCTTTCTATTGAGTTCAGCTGGCTTTGGATCAGACACCTGGCATCTATCTGGATTGTGTTTCTGTCTATTACTCATCCTTCAAACTGGAGGAGATGGTCCCTGGTTAACATGCAAGAATCTCTTGGCAGGAAGAGGGGCCTACCTATTGTAAGTGCTGAATCTTTCCAAGTGATTGATTAACAGCAGCGTAGTCGATTAACCTTTCTTCTTCTGAGAGCAGCTTTCATCTAGTCATCTCGATAAGGCTGAAAGCAGTCAAGGCCTTTATCAGGGGAGGGCTGCAGAACAGGATGTTCCCCAGAGGTGATTGGTTCCCAATTCTCTCTGCATAGTGAATTTAGTGAATTCAGCAGACCTTGAGGTCAAGCATTTATTAGGCTAAGAGACTGTCAAATCAATCTGGCCTACTCCAGGCAAGTTCTACCAGGAGAATGGGTTTTGCCAAGACTCTGTCTAAGAAATAGATTGATGACTAACTCCTGGTTGAAGCTGCCTTTCTCTTTTCCATTTTCCGTGAATCAGATTTTTTCCCCTCACTGACACCAATATTTTCTCCCTAGACAAATTTTATTAAGGAAACTCCAGGAAACCATCTATAATTTAAGTCGCAGAGAGACTTCCAAACTCTGCAGCCCTTCCATTCTGTGTTAAATTGACCCAAGGGCTTTCTTTAAGACCTTGCTTTTGATCACACCTGATTGAATTACATTTCAGGAATTTTCACCCCTTCTCTTCCCTGCCACTCACCCTTCTCCCTTTATTTTATTTTTTTTTTAAACTTGGTATTTTCTAGCAGTTACAGACATGCAGCAATTCTGATTTTTCCCTGCCTGACATGATAACTTTTTATTGCAAAGGGAAATGCAATGTAAAAGCTGCATGGAACAGAGCCTGCAACACAAAGCAGTGTGTTTTGTCTTGCCTCTATTTTGAGATATAGATCCTAACTTATTGTAGATTCCTCATTTGCCATAACCAGTCTTTTATGCACCATCGTTGTTTATAATTTACTTTCATCTACTACTCAGGTAAAATCACATTAAGTTCAGGCTCAGACACCTATGTCAGCTGTCAGCCCTTGTAGTACACCCAATGTAGGAACCTTGTAGGACACCATTTGCAGGAAGTCCCAGCCATCAAAGCACTGTCTGACCTGTAGAAGCACAAAGAAAAAGGGGTTCTAATAAAAGAGTGCAGCCTAAGTGCAACATAGAAGGCTAAAGTCAGGCTTTAACATTTTCAGCTTTGGTTGTTGTCAGGCTAATCAGGAGAAGATGCAAGAGAAGTCAGTGAATTTTAGTGCACTAAATCGTTTTTCAGTCATCCATATTGATTTATTTTTTTCCTTATCTAGTTATTGCTTTCCATACCTCCATCTCTGGCTTGAACCAGCCAGTTCTGTAACGATTAATCTATGACGTGGCTATAAGGATACATCTCATTTTGTTTTACCTTAAGTGTTTCTGAGGAAGTTTTACTCAGGCTCAATTTGCTTTTTGTTGATTATAGAGTAAAATCAAGAGGAGTCCTTTATTTCTTCTAGGCAGCATTTCCCTGCAGTTCTTACTACACAATTTAGTAATTTATTTTGTACCTAAGGTTTACATTAAACTGCAAAATATTCAACAGTAGGCTTGAAAGTGTAGACTTAAAGTATAAAACAAAAGACTTAAGTCTTCACATCCCTTTAAAATGTATTTTTGCACTACTGTTACTATTAATGTGGCTCAAACGTGTCAGTCTGTTCCTAAGGGCTTTCAGTAATAGACTGTTAGAAAAGGATCAACCCAAAAAATTTTAAGTCTTTTTGCATGCTGTGTACAAGTGTTTTCAACATTCAGTGGCATGTCAGTGTTTCAGCAAAAAAGTTTTTCCAGCTGCTGAGAGTCACTGCAATCAGAGTGTAACTTTTCTGTTCTTGATTGTCAGCATAGGTATTATTGCCCAAACCAGTATGGATCTGGTTTGTTTGGGAGGTCGTTATGCAAATAACAAGGGATCTCCCATGAAAGGCTGAGTCTAAAGGATGCTGAAGAGGTAGGAGAAAAAAAAGGAATCTCTTTGAGTTAGCAGATTCAAAAGTGACCAGTTTGCCCAATATCACACAGGAGAACTCACAATCCTAAGAACTGAATCTGCATCTCCTGGGCAGTGTTCTAGCTCTTTAATTACAGTTTTCCTTTTTGTACACTTTCCTTTGCAAATAGATGGAGAAACCAGTTCCTTTGTTACCTGAAGAACAAAGCTGCTGCTACGAAAATCATCCCAGGATCCTGGAACACAGGCTGGCTTGTGACAGGAGACTCCCAGACAGCCAGAAAACAAAACCCAAAGCCAATTCCTGCATTTTTAATGAAGCTAGAGTAGAGGGAGAATAAACAGGTAAAACCAAGCTCTTGGTAAGAGAACGAGCAATCTCTATTAGCTGCACAGCAAAACATTTATCAATCATCTTAAAGTGTTAAAGTGCATCTTATGTTTTATTCTTCAGCAGACAAGTAAGTGATGAATTAGCTTAGTTCAATCTCTCTGAAGATGATCACTAGCATAGATTCTTTAAAAGGACTGAAGCAGGTACAAAATCTTTTATATTACTGTAAGATACAGACTACAGCTCTGTCAGTAACATCACATTGTTACTGGCTTTGTGTTACGAGGTATCTAGAAAATTTTGGAGACAACCTATTTGAGCATCGTATTGACCCTACAAGGCATCTGGCTCAAGCCCAGCTCAGACTGGGAGAGTGGCAGTTCCTAAGAGGACCTAGATTGTATTGATTAAGGTTCCCTAATCAACAGAACAACTTCTAGTGCAAAGTGCTATTGAATTTACTGTAGACTTAAAATTACAAAGTATATAGGCTTATTATTCATAATTATATTAAATTTAAAACTTTGACATTCAGTAGCTATATCAGCTTAAGATGAATCTCAAGTGTTTTATTTTTATCTTTGATTTGAGTTTCTATTATCAAACTAAAGCCAGATTTTCAGATATCTTTACACTGCCAGGAAGATTTTAAAAAATCCTATTGGACACCCCATCACTTTGGTGGCATGTAAATCCATCACGTTACGCTATCTAGAAGTATGTAAAAAAAAAAAAAATACAGTTTCGTGACACGTCCTTTTAAAAAATCTTACCTGGTGCTCCAAGATTACTTTGGAACTACTACAGTTGCCAGTTAGACTTAAGCACAGTGGATAGCTGCAGACAAAATTTACTGTTCTTAGAATAATGCCCTACAGCAATCGATCGGCTGTGCGAACACCGGCTCAGGAAAGCTGCGGCTCTCATTTGCGTGACAGTGGCACTCTGGGCAAGGCTGAGACCTGGACTTAGTGGTATATATCCGACATGGAAAGAGAGTCCCTTTACTGTGAAGCTGAAGTCAAGCATCATCCAAAGTGGTGCAAGTGATGCAAAGTGATGAAAGCAATCTGGACATCCACAAATCCACAGGTCCTGATGGAATGCACCCGTGGGCGCTGAGGGAGCTGCTCAGAAGTCATTGCTAGGCCACTCTCCATCATCTTTGGTAGGTCGGGGCTCTTCTCAGGGATGTACAGTGATGGGACAAGGGGGAATGGGTGCAAGTTGGAACATAGAAGGTTCAGGGTGAACATAAGGAAGAACTTTCTCACTGTCAGAGTGACAGAGCACTGGGCCAGGCTGCCCAGAGAGGTTGTAGAGTCCCCTTCTCTGGAGACATTCAAAACCCAACTGGATGCGTTCCTGTGTGACCTGCTCTAGGTGACCCTGCTCTGGCAGGGGGGTTGAACTAGATGATCTTTCGAGGTCCCTTCCATCTCCTAACATTCTGTGAAAGTCATACCAGTGACCCATGGCCAAACCAATCCTTATTTCCAATCGGACAGCTTGGTAGTGTTCACTCCCCCACAGAGATCTTGCAATGAGAATGGGCCAGCTTCCTATTTCTAACTTGGAAAATCAAAATAACTAAAAAACCCACAAAACATTTCACATTAAAGCTATTGGGGCGTTCTAAAGACATACTGGACCTCCAGGCTTAGGGACATAGACTATAAATAACTGCTGCAAATAGCAGACTAACAGTCTTTTGTTACTTGTTTACTGAAATCTTTCTTCTTCTGATAAAGCTTACAATGGTGTGTGCCAAAGTGTCCAGGACAGGAACAATTTTAAGACCATCCCACCTCAGATTTCTTTGGGTCTGTTTTTTTGTTTGGTTTGTTTTTTTGGGGTTTTTTTGCGAAGCAGTTCACAAAGCACTGAACCTTAGGTAAGAAGTGCTCTTTGTTGAAACCTTAATCCCATTTTAATTTTTTTCAGGCCAGCCAGTCGGACTCCTATAATACGCTGTGCAGTAAATTTTTTTCTTAAACTGTTTTTGATAGATTTAGCTCCCTGCTCTAAAGACATGCTCGAACAATGGGGGCAGGTAAGCAGCATGGTTGCACTGATGATTTAGAGTTTGCTGGCTTTTATATGGAACAAGAGGAAAGCTGGTCTGGTGTCAGCAGTCATTACCTTCTGCCTGTGATGTGCTTTCCTGACACAGTGGCACTGCAGACACTGCTTTGTAACTACAATACTATGAAAACAGACTTTTCCAAGGAACGAATTATTTATCTGAAGTCTAGTAACCATATGCAGACAACCCCAGCTGTAGCTGTGGCTTTCACTGGTGTCATTTACAGGGCTGAATATTTCTATAAATGCCAGTTAAGCTGTGGTAGCATTATTTGTCACAGAAAGCTTGGCCATACAACGAAAATACCTCTGTTCCTGTCGCCAGACAGTTTGAAGAGGTCTTTTACTGCAGCGAATCAGTCTCACATGATTACAGAATTGCAGTAAGTAGTTTCAGTAGTTTCAGATCTGGTTTTATTAAGTTGGTGATACTGCTCATATGGGTTAGGGGTGCAGGACTGGATGCTGTGAAATCACTGATGAAACAGCAAGACCTGATGGGTTATAAGAAGAGCACTTCTGGCTGATGGAACAATCTTAAAGCCCAAGAATATGGCAATGGAAGAAATACTGAAAATGTGTTTAGAAGGAGATAAGACAAAATTTACTTCCCTTTCCAAGTATACATTCAAACAAGGACATCTTGTCCAAAGTAAGTTTGACCAGCAGCAATTATAGCACTGATTTAGAAACAAACATGAAACACATTGCATGTGCCTATGAATCACCCTGCAAATTAATTTGTATATTTAGTTACTGAAATAGCTGCTTCTGGCCTCTGAAAATCAGTGTGTATTTGTTACTATACACATAGGTCAACACTGTGATGACAATTTGATACATCCACAGTAAGAAGTAGATGACCTGCCATCTAGGTCAACTGGTTCTTTTTCCTTTGAGACAAGATAGTAGCTCTTCATAGCAAATGAAGCCTCTCTAATCTTCAACCATTGTCCATTTACACATGAGTAAATAGGTTAAACTGTTAATAAAACGACAGAATCATACCAAAGAGTAATACAAAGTGGCAGTAGCAAAACTGAAAAGCAGTCCATTATATTCTGCTTTGGATAGTACCTGCCAACAAACTGAAGACTGAGTACAGTATTGCATAATGATCAAGCTAATGGTTATGGGGAAATATGGTTATTCAGGAGAGAGTCTTGCCCACATTCCTCCTGCCAGGGGACACAAGTGCTCTCGCGATGGTCCTCCAGAGCTCAGTGCAGCAATGGACTGGTTTCCTGTGAGTGAGGACCCTGCCCCAATGACTAAATGGACATAGGGAAGTGAAATGTGCCCAATTACACTATAATTGTGTTTCTGCATAAAAGAGCAGTGAGTTTCATTACATAATTTGTTCTTACTTCCCTGCCCACTTCTTTGTGGTCTGGAGAGCACAGTATCCTTTCAGTCATACAGCACGTTTCCTCCTCTGTAGACCTCCGAGCTCTGCTCCTGCTGGTCATCAGGCTGAGTGCTGGTAAATGCCACAGGTTTCCCCCACCAGCACCCATCGCGCCACAGGGCTGCCCTCCAGCAATGGGAATGGGTACCTGAAATGGGCAGCAGAGAGAACAATGTGTGTTGTGGCAATGTGTTTTACAGTATGTTTGCACGCACAGACGAATGCTACTCTTTTAGGATATAAATAAGCATAAAAGACTATCTCAAGCAGGAGTGATTAACTGAGCTAGGCAATTTCCCAAGCTCATCTTCATCCCCCCTTACACTCTAGTAAGCTGATATGATCCCATAATAATCACTGGACGTTATCTTTCCATTTGGGTAGTTTGCCCAATATAATTCAGTCAGGACTTATGGCTCATCCCTACTGTAATAGGTCACCATATGCTTCACATCTGGTCCTACAAAAAAAGCCATATTACACATATGATGGCAACTATTTTAGGGGACAGTCTCCAGAGACCCATAAATGTGACTAGCAGTCTTGACAGCTTAGCAGTTTCATTAATCAGCATTAAAACCTCATTTTACTATTACAGGCGTAATTACTAGTAGTTCAAATGATGACTAAAATAAGCAATTTCACAAGTTTTGTTATTTAGTGAGCTGATATAGCCGATTTTTTCTATGAGGTAGGCACTTAAAAAGAAGCCAACAGCAAGTCCACCCCTTTGTCTCATCAAAAGTCATTGGACCAAATTGACCCCAGTAGTGATGATAGAGCAGAAGAGTATTTAATCAGAAAAGAAGAAAGGAGAAGGATGTAGACTACTTCATACTTATGTTTCTCAGAATTCAGCTCTCTGGTTTATCACAGGAGGAAGTGCTACATTCAGATTGCCTGGAATATATGAGTATCTGCTCTGAAGCAAACACTGCAGCTTACAATTGGGATCAAACTAGCTTTTATCTGAGAAGGGAGGAAAAAGAAAAAAAAACCCAGTTTGCAGACAATAATATGCAGAGAAAGTACATCTCCTCTTGCCTCACACACCACATCCTGGAACCCACTGGTACTTAAAGCTTGAAACATTTTATTTTCTGTAAGTTCACTATAGAGGATTGGAACTTGATACAAATTCCTTACTTGAAGTCTTCCTACAAGGATAAAACAGCAGAGTCTGGGCTACTCACTCACTGCCACGTAGGATTCCTTGCATGTGCCTATTCTTTGCCAATGTCCTAAAATGCTTTTCTTAACGTACGTTCTAAAGCCTTACTAAGAGGTGGATACTCAAGGTGGACAAGTACTTTCTAACTTTTAATAGTTCATATTGTGAGGCAGCTGCCTGCAAGAAGTCAGCCTGGCAAACTGAGAAAAATGTCCTTAAAAAGAGCCAGAGAATAACAATGTGGTTCTCTATTACCCACCGAATGACCATCCATCCTGTGGTCTGTAAAGCATGACTGACAGCTTTTAACTTCCCTGGCTCTGGGTCCTCAGCCTTTGAGAGAACTTCCCTGTATGACACCACTGAATGGGGCAGGAAAAGCAAACTTTCATCTTCTTCTTCCCTACTGAAAGAAGAGTTACTTTCCATCAAATTTAGTGAACATTGGGATTTCTGGACCCCAGATTCAGTGTAGCAACAAGGTGTATGTACTGATCTTAAACCTTGTCAGGATGAGGGCTAATTTCTAGGTGGTGCTCTGGAGTAGTGGACATGCCTCTGCTCTGCATATATCCTGTGAGCACCTCTTCAAGAACAAATAACTCCTTCAGCACTTGCAGCCGAAATTTCCTGCAGATGGGCAGAAAGCTGTTTCATTCTTCCAACACATGAGTGACTAAATACATTTTTGGTGGGCAGCTTTTGGGTTCTCTACATCACAAGTTATGATCTACCCATTTCAAATTAACTGTGTTACAGCTACAAAGCAAGGAAAGGCATTTATCCCAGGCACTGCAATGGTATTGGGTTTACTCCATATCCCACCTTTAAATAAGATAGATAGCAGGGTAGATGAGTGGGGTTGCTGGCCTAGATCTGCCCCATGAGGTCCTTTAAAGGCCATCCACTGCCAGAGCAGGCTGGCTCCCTGCCAGGTGAGAAACTAGAGCAGGAGGCATTAGAAATCCCTCGAAAACAGTCATTTCTCAAACTGCCAAGGACTGTGATGCTAATCAAGGAAAACATAGGAGATGTACTGGATTCTTTATATGAGTGGGTCTCCAGGGTTGAAATTTATTTTAAGCTTGTGCTTATTTTTAGAGAGTTTCTTGCTGTTGTTGTCAAACCTATGCTAAAGCAATTATTGCCTGTGAGGGTCACCTGGAGTTCAGTATTACTGAAAAACTTACAGCAGGGCTGTGAATGGCCTGAGCAGTTCTGCAGAGCAGCCTGCACAGGCTCTGTGGCTTAAAGAAACAGAGCAGCTCCTTCTTGCCTCTCTGCCTTCTCCTTTTTTATTTTTTTTTAAATGAGAAGAAGGTTTGAACTCTTTTCTTTAATTGCATCAAGCCATACTGCCAAAAACCTCCTCCCCACTCCAAATAGCCAGTTCCCCCCCCAGATGCAAACCCTGACCTGTATTAGGGTGGTGACTCCATCCTCCTTTGCTCAGCCCCTCAGGGGTATTGAACAAGCCATCCTTAGGTTTCAGAGCAACCACTGAGACAAGATCTAGTTTGACATGTGGTCTGAAGTGGATGAGCCATGATACAGACAAGGTAAAGTTACAACAAATGAAAGCCAAAATGTAGCCATCTAAGGGAACTCCTCGAACATGCTTTCCTCCCTGGAATCTGCTGCTGGCCTCCAACTGCTCCTTTTCTGTCTGGCCAAAGCTGAGGGTGTGGAGCTGTGCTGCTCCAGCACATGGGTTGCTGCTGTGTGGAAGCGAGTGCTGTCCCAGTGAAGCTCTGCTGCCTCCATGCAGCTTCATTTTAATGTGCATGTTTTCCAACTGATACACAAACTCTTTTCTTAAATACGCGCTTTTACATTTAAATGAGTGAAGAGACTAATTTTTCTACTCGGTCCCTTGGCTGGGGAATTACTGAGTGAGTAATGCAAGGCAGCTGTGCTGGCATTTGAAAGCTTTAGTACTAAGAACTTGCTCAGAGAAAGAAGCCTGTGCTAAGGAGAAAGGGTGGCAGAAACCACAGGAATCCTGGGCTGGCTGCTCAAAGGAAAGATGGGGATTTCATGGAGTTGCATTGGAGCACTATAGCTATCCTCTCCACCACAGAAGGGGACTCGAGAACCTAAGTAAGTATGATACTCCTTATGTGAAAGCCATATTCATTGCATTTTTCCCTGCTACAAAAGAGCAGAATGCCTGTGGAGCCAGAGCTGTCCCAAAACGTGCTATGTTTTGACAGCTACGCTCCAGAGAAAGGTAGGATGGATATAGCTGTTGTTTGGGGGAGGAAAGGAAGATCTAAAAAACCAAACAAACAAAAATCAGAAAGCTGCCTTCTTTCCTTACTTATCTCATGTGCTTTTCAAAGCAGACCATCAGCTGCTGTGAATTCACACACTTTGCTGAGGGGTGAGGAGGTAACTACTTCATTTACAGCAGCTGCAGGTGGAGAGCTGCTTTACATACGTGTGCATATTTACAACATCATCATGTTTTCACGTTTGTGTGTGTATATATACACCAAAAATGAAAGCTGTGTGTGAGGCAGCTGATTTTATGGGATACGTGCACACACACACGGATGTTGAGGTTTGTTTTCATTATACCCAATAAGGAGGGGTTTTAACAACAGGGCTCAAGAAGTTTCAAAGGAGATTTATTTTAGCTTCTCTGTCATGCATAAAAAAATACCTGCTCACAGATAAACCTGTTTATTAACTCCAAGCATTGTGATTATAGGAGATCCTCAGGACAAACCTCTTACACAATACAGAAATGCTGCAATTTTCCTCACAAACAGATTTTATTAGGTACTGTGGAACTGCAGAAGAGCAGGTACAGGCCTGGTGGTGCTCATGCTAGTCAGACACAAGAGTTTTATTTGGTAACAGAGAATAGAAACAAAATCAGAATTCTGATACCAACTTTTGGTGTAAATATAATACATTTTGTTCTCTGATCATCATTCTCATATTTAATAATTAGAAGTATGTGTACTAGGTAAGCACAGCAGGGTCAAAATAATCCCCTGATGGAGTGACTGAGGCCTTCAGGAAAGGGTCAGTCTTTATTGCCTGTGAGGGTACTGTCAGCATAAATAATTATCATGAACTTCAACTTCAAGCAATCAAGCGGAATCCTATTGAAGGAGCCCCATTAAATGCTCAGATTGTTCTTAATTTGATCTAGTGCAGTCAATTCCTTAGGGAAAGAGAGGCTACAAAAAATCAATACAGCATCGCAAAGGAAGCTGAGGTGTCTTAGTTGTGTCTCATGGAGGAAGTGGAACCGTCTGGAGGGGAGTTTGTCTCTGTCCCACAGCGACACAAGGGCAATAAAGCTTGTGAACTGGTCAGAAGCCCTTGAATTGCTTGGACCAGATGACGAGTTTCAAAGACAACTCAGCTGAGGCAAATCAGCCTGGAAGGAGCAGTTCTTCTGAAGCTCTGCTGAATACCATCTCTGAGGTTTCCCTGTTTCCCAGTTCCCTGTTTTTCACTGCTCGCTGTGTGCAGCTGGCAGGCTGCGGGGACCATTGCTGCCACCTCGCCTCAGGTTTGAAATTCCTCTGTCCTCAGAGAGGCAGAAAGCGATGCAGGTTTCAATGCACCTTCTGTTCCCCCTCTGTTTATAGTTCTGCAAGTCAAAATACACTGCTGCTGTCCATTTATTTATTTTTAAATCCCACTCATCACTTTCTTTAGAGGGGGCAGTGAAATGCTAGACATTAAAAGGGAAATATCCTGGATTTGTGGTCAAAACTATGAATCAAAATCTAACCCACTAGATCGAGCTTTAATATTCATAACATTTAGACCTCTATAAGCACCATGCTCCCAGATGAACCCATTTTCCTACCCTATCTATCTTGCACTGTGAGCTTCTGCTACACTACCTGTTGCAACTGTTATTAGCAGGCACCAGAAAGTTGAAATAATTGGCACAGTTTTTTTTGTTTGAACTGCTTTTATCTCTCATGACTTAAAAATTCCCCTCTGTCACTTTGTAGTTATTCTTTTAACTAAAGTTTGCATTGAAATATTTCTAAACAAAAGAACAGCTTGTGGTAAGCAAATTTCTTTTTGCCTCATATTTTGATCATAGGACTGTGGAAAAAATTTAACTTTCAAAAAAATACAGAAAAATTAATATAGCCAGTGCCATTTATAAAGTAAAATGCCTTTACATATGAAAGCTCTCTGTACCTGCCCACTGATAGGAGTGGGAATCACCCATGTGCATTGGGCTTTGGGGATCTGAGTTTTCCACCAGAAGGAAAATTCTTCTGAATCATGCCTCAGATAACTAAATCAATTTTATGTCAGAGATATTGCAAATGACACAGACAAATTTTTTTAAAAAAGATTTCATGGTATTTCCCTTTCTCATTGCTAGTTGAATATTGGGAAACTTGATTCAGAGCAGGATTAACAACGCCTACTCTTACAAGTGGGCTTCAGGTCTAATGGTCTAATGGTTAGGAATATGATGGGATAAAGGTTAGACCTTATGACCCTGGAGGTCCCTTCCAACCATAATGATTCTATGATTCTATGATTCAGTGCACAAAAGATGCCTTGCTCCTATTCCTTAGAGGTAAAGCCAAGGCAATTCTGCATTTCAACTCACTGTTGTCACTACCAAAGCCTATTATCTAGGGTAATAAAGTTTAAGATTAAGGGGATTCTGCATGTTTGTGTTTTTCTCCACAGAGCTTATCTTCTAATAGACCAGCTGCTTTATTACACTTCACCCAACCCTTCTCATTGTATAGAGAAGCCACACGTACGAATGGGAATGCACTGAGGCAGGCCTTGGCTACCAGCTGGGAATACTCTATAGCCCTCAGTCTCCATCTGGGAGTACTAAGTTCCCAGCAGTTCCCAGCTGGGAATGTCGCATCTTCCACCTTGCCCAGCAAAGCATGTCGTGTGATTGTCACACTTCTGGCAAGACCATAACCTGGTTATGTTCCCATTCCTGCTTCATGACTTGGGTGCCCCACATGCAACTGCTCTGGCTCTGCTGGTCTGCAGTGAGCACGGCTGCTTTGTACTAGAGATGTGAGTATTCAGGTGAAAACATCTCCTCGTTCTGTTCTCTGGCATATGCCCTTGGAAAAAATGTTAAATGTCTGTAGCAGAAAGTACTCAAATGAAACTGCCAACCATTCATCACTCAGAAAATTTATGAATGTCTTTCCCTCAAGTCTTAAACCTTGTATTCACTGAAGGCCACCACATGGCGATATTGCCACATATCTTATACCAAACAGGGACTCAACTAACCTCAGATCGGGGGGGATGAGGGATGGAGACATACTCTGTGTTGTCATCCACCCTTTTTTTCCTACCCTGGGTATATCCTAGACACACTTTAGGAAATAGGATCTGCCAGTGTAACATCCTGCCTCCCTCACAGGGCACATGGGCGCATTAAAATAACATCAGCATTTCCATTTGATCCAAATACCTTGGTGTGTTTTAGAGAGACAGAGACAAACTGGAGGAATGGACCAACAGGAACCTTACCAAATTCAGCAAGGACAAATGCAAAGTCCTTCACTTCAGAGGGACTAACTCTGTGAGACAATCCTGGGGAGAAGCCATGCTGGAAAAAGGTGGTGGGTCATGGGAGGCAGTGAGCTGAACATGAGCCAGCAATGAGCCATGGCAGCAAAGGCAGCCAGCAGCATTGGGGCTGTATTAGAAGGAGCACAGCCAGTAAATGAAGTGATTAGACCCCTGTCCTGGCACTTGTTAGACCACATCTGTAATATTGCCTCCAGCTCTGGGCCCCTGATGTAAGGAAGATGAAGAAATTATGAACTACAAGAATGATTTTATCTGGCTCTGTATTACCATCCAATTCTGCAATAGAGGTGACCTTAACTCTTAGTTTTAGTGCAGTGGCAGGGAGTGCAACAGCATGTCAACCCCAAATTCTCTGTCCTTTGTTAGAGGCACTCAGTATCAGATCTTATGATACCTTATAGCTACAAAATGAAGACTAGGGCTGACAGTTTAGGTCTTTGGGGATGGCATCACCTTTAATAAGCAGTTGAGACTACCCCTAACATAGAAACCAAGTCCTCTTTGGGATTGACGTGGCAAAGCCAGAATAAAGTGTTTGAGAACAGCTTCAAATATCACTTATTTCCATCCCTCATTCAGACACACTGTCTTCATATTGACTCAAGAAAACAAGCCCATCAAAGATCAATATACTTTAGGGAGCAGGTGAGAGGAAGAGAAGAAGAGTAATGGTGAGATGATTCTCATATTTCTTTTGTACGTTAATATTCCTTTGGCCACAAAACATAGATCACAGATGTTCTAAACTCCAGAATAAGGTAGGTCTTTGCTGCAAGGTGCATAATACTTGTATGAACTGGGAGCCCTGCTGGGTTACCTGCCTGGTATCCTTAACAGGTACCAAACACTTATTGGGAAAACAGGAAGGAAGAGTGACAGTTGTGAGCCAAAACAGTCTGTATGGGCAGGAGGACTTGGGCTTTTCTCCTGTTCTGGGACATCTGCAACAGTAATACTTTATAGTACCTGAAGGGGCTACAGGAAAGCTGGAGAGGGACTTTTTACAGGGGCATGGAGTGATAAGATGAGGGGGAATGGTTTCAAGCTGAAAGAGGGGAGATTTAGATTGGATATTAGGAAGAAATTCTTTGCTATGAAGGTGGTGAGACACTGGCACAGGTTGCCCAGGGAAGCTGTGGCTGTCCCCCCCCTGGCAGTGTTCAAGGCCAGGTTGGATGGAGCTTTGAGCAGCCTGATCTAGTGGGAGGTGTCCCTGCCCATGGCAGGGGGACTGGAACTAGGTGATCTTTAAGGTCCCTTCCAACTCAAACCATTCTACAATTCTATGTGCATCACTCTGCAAACTCAGAGCAATAAATCAAAAGACTAGCTAAGAATTAACCAAATATCAACAAAAAACTAAAAGAATATGAAATAGAAGATTTTTCCTTTCAGTAATTCACTTTTGGGGAAGATCTAGCCAGTCTGACTAGAATTTGAGATCAGAGCACAGAGTGTACATACACTGACAATACCACAGTTCCCACTCCTGTAAGCTGCTTTATCATAAGGCAACAGCACTTAATTTAGCTCTTAATAAAAAATGTCAGAAGATTAAGACCAAGCTGAAGATTTCTACTGCTATCCTGGGATTTAGAGGTTATGTTGAAATCATTAATACAACCACTATTTGAACTCTTTTGATCACCAAGTATTAAATTCATCCATAAGTACATAAATCCGAGGAAGCAGGAGAGCAGAGCCACGCAGGATCGACGGGGCCCTTTTCACTTGCTTTTCTCATCATTGCCTGTGGTTGTAATGTCTTTCAATCATCTCCTGGACTGCATAAATAACCAATACTGCAGGCCCTCCCCTTAAAATGCCATCCTAAATTCTCTTAGAAGCTGTTTTCTTATCTCAGACTCTCTCAGAGTATGCATTAAAATCCCAGGAGGCTTAGTTCCCTCCCCAGAACTCCAGGGAATGTTTGTGCCACCCTGGGCAGAGAGGTGCAGGCTTGACTCTTCCCTCAGCTTTTGTAGCAAGCAGGTATTTCCCAGGCATGTCTGTGATTTAAAGGATACTGATGAGTCTCAATACATTTGCAGTATCCCTGGTTGGATAGCCCAGCTGAGCCAAAGCAGTGTGCTGAAAGAAGATGAGACAAATTTCATGGGTCAAGATAGGAATGTACCTCCTCATTCCCTTGGGGAGTTCAGGCACATTATACATTCATTATACAATTATACACTGGTGTCCCTGCCCATGTCAGGGGGCTGGAGCTAGATGATCTTTAAGGTCCCTTCCAACCCAAACCATTCCATGATCCTGCCCTGAACCTCTGGTTGTATGTTAGGGGAGGCTGGGTGGTGGGATGCTGCCATCCCTCCTTCCTATCTGCGTGGGCAGAAGCAGAGGTCTGGTTCAAACATGACAGGGCAGCACCTGCTCCACTCAGGTTTTTGGTGAACATCAATCTTTCCTTTTCGTGCTATTGTGTTGCTGGTGTGTATGGCTTTTGCATTTATCCTTGAAGATTTTAATCTGTGTTTTATTATGGTGCTGTTGAGTCTATGGCTAGGAGTACTTGTCTGCTGGCAGACATGAGTTAACAGAGCTGTTCTGGCTTGCACATGCCACCGCAGCAGGTCTGGTTATAGGTCCAACCACCTTACCCCTGTACTGCAGTTATAAAGAAGAAAGCCTTTTTTTTTCTTTTTGTTTCTTTTTAATAAAATGAGTGGCTAATATAAAATCCATCCTTTAAATCCAGAAGACCTCAAATCATTTATTAAAACAAAGTTTACATTGGAAGTGGACTAATTAGTGCAGCAGTCAGGGAGCTTTGCAATTTTGTTGTTTTAGAAGTTCTTAACAAATATTTCTAAATCAGACAAAGGATTATGCTAATGAGCCTGCTGAGTTGACACTGCCTTTCCACAGCCACAGCTTTTAAGACAATGGCCACGTTTTCTTCTAAAAACAAGTCCTTCATTGAAAGAAAGACCTCCAGAATACATGGATTCTTAAAGAAAAAATTCCTTCAATTATATTTTCTATTCCACTTTAGAGAGTAGTTGGATAAAGCAGTCACTCCACAATATGATGCCATTGTTTCACATTCTTTCTTTTCATGTACTTTTCTACTTTTAAAATGTAGATTCGTATGAAATCTCTACTTACTATTGCATAAAACTGTTGTTTTGTTTTTTTTAAAGTGCTCCTCACCGCAGTACTGACAGCTCAGGTTAGATTATAGGATCTCTCAAGAGGTGAAATGGTCTTAGTAATGCTTTCAACTTTCATTACTCAGCCAGATTGTGGAGTCTATCAATTATACCTACATTGACACGCTGGTGAATTAATTGGTGCGTTTGACAAGGACAGCTATTACCCCATGTTGTTCTGACAGCTGGGTTTGATATCAGAAATTTGTCAACCTTCCTCTTCACGTGAGCTGCTGGAGGAACAGTTGAGTTAGATCAGGAAAGGACATTAAAAAGAGCCCGAAACTTCACCCTGTACAATCTCAACATCTGGTGATAACCTAAACCCTAAATAAAATCACAGACATTCAGAACATCAATAAGCAAACAGCATGCCAGACCTGCGCTATAAAACAATCTCCTGTCTGGACTGACAAAATGTTCGAGGAGTCAGAAAACTAATTTATTATCAGAAAAGTTAGCACCTTTCGGTAATGACTTTGTATGTGTCCTTCAAGTGCCAGTTATACTTACTGGGAGCAAGTTTATCTGAGTTTGGGGACTGGCCGTTACAAGACAGCTCATAACTTAAACTTCACGTCGCTTAAGATCAGGGGCAAGATTTGAGTTATAGATGGATGTAAATAGTTCTGGGCACAGAGCACCTTTCTGGGGAGCAGTGCTGGCTATGGCTGCCCCGCTCTGAGACAGTTTCTGATAGTTTCTTATTTTCTTTCTTTTCCATGGCTGCTCACGACAGATTTTCCCAAGCCCTTTAAGACCAGATTAGAGAATTACTCAGTATTTTAACAAAGAAAACAATATGCGAGTGTCTTCCCCAGAGGGAAACACCTCAGCTGGTCCCTGGCTCAGCGAGAGATTGTCCCTCCCTGGGCGAAGAGCAAAAGCCAAGCCTTGGCTTTGCCCCCTCCACACCCCACTGATGGGCACAGGGAGGAAGAAACACCCTTGCAGCCAGCAGCCCCTCTCTGAGCCTGACAGGAGAGCCATAAAAATAGGCTTATTCTCGCAGCCTAAAGCAGCTTAGGAGTGAACCCTCAGACATGTAACATCATTAGATCTAGAATTTAGCACCAGTCACGGTCAGAAGTTAATTTGTACCATTAGCATATGTCAAAGCTGTTGGTACATCGAGACTTACAGCAGCTCTGTAAAACAATAAAAAGAGCCCGAAACTTCACAATTCCCCAGCTCAGCAAACAAGTACCCACTCCTTGCTTTCTCAAGGCCACACAGCAAATTGCAAGTGTACTGGGGAGAGAACCAGATGCTTTGGGCAGTCCTTCAGCCACAAAGCAAGCATATTTCTTCTTGTAATAGAATTATTTTATTTTTTAAAATAATAATCTGGAGAACAGGTTACCAGCATCTGTTACCCTAAGAATGCAGACATGCATGGGCTTTCAGTAGGGCTCTGAAAGGGACTAAACCCATGGGGAGTCTGATCTGCCTGGTTGGTGGCACTGTGAGAGCAGAGTCCATGCCTGACAGCTGGCCTCTCTGGGCAGCACTCTGGACTTCACTGATTCCATGTTTTGGAAGACAGCATCCTCAACGGAGAGCTGCCCAGAGCTGCCTGAACTGACCAGCAAAGACAGCTGAGACCCCATCCCAGCACTTTCCTTCAAAGCAAGTATTTGTCTCCACGTAGATGATCTCTATAAATCTTTTCTCTTGCAACTGTGATTCCGTTCCTTGAGAAAAACACAACAAAGAGGAGCTGCTCCCCTCCACCTGTGAGTCACTAATTCCTAGGTTAATTGCAGGCCTTGAGAGGTACTGAAGTGCACAGCTCTCTGGATATTTCAGCAAATTCTGGCTATGCCAAGAGCATTTAGAAAGATTTATTGGGAGGCACTTAAACACCTGAGAGATTAAAGCACAGTGGCCAGGTGGCAACAGAACAGGAGGATGGAGGTCTCCTTACTCCCTAGGCAATTAGATCGTTAGGGTGCCTTTGCACATTCCCACCCTCCCCACACTAAGAAGCCTTTAAATCTGTGTTTCTTGTTATTACACTTTGTCCTGGTTTGAGCCAGGACAGAACCAATTTTCTTTTAGTAATTTTACTTTCAGTTAAGTCTCTAATAAGTAACTGCACTTGCTGAAATTAGCAGCTTGTTTTGCAGTCAGCATCTGCCTCTAGGACTGATAACCCTCAATGTTTATAGTTACTGCTGGAGAATGGTATGCAGAACCAAGGCCACTGCTTGGGTCTGCTAAACTTCTTGTGCACTGGAAACATAAAGGAGGAAAGGGGTCACACCTGCAACCCTCCTACAGGGAGGAGCAGACCAGACAGGTGACCAAAATTAACCAAACGATGCATTCCATCCCATACACGTCACAGTCAGTATAAATCTGAGGGATTAGGAGGGTCAGGCTCTCTTCATCCATGCCCATCATCTTGGGAGGACTCTGTTCATCTGCCTTTGATGCTAATCTGTGCGTTCCTGACTCCATGTGTCCCTGCATCCAGCTTCCGTCTGCCGCTGACTCCAGGAGCCCTATCCAGGACTTTCCCAGGGCCACCCTGTGACCTCGGGGGTGTCCTGAGCATTACTGGGGGGGGGAGGAGGACTCAGTGTTGGTTTTATATATATTTGTGTATATCTTTTATTATTTTCTTTTTCATCATTACTGTTCAGTTTCCCACACATAAGTCTCCCTCCCTTATCCTCTTTCCTTTCCCTTTCTGGGAAGGGAGAGGGGTAATAGAGAACATCTGTCATTCATTTAATTGCCAGACCAGCATTAAACCATGACACACTTGCTGCTCAGGAGACCAAGAAGGACTTAATTTTCAAATATTGTCAAGACCATGGTGTGGGGAAGCATTGTTAACTTGGATAGTGTTTGGCTAAAGCTTCAAAATGTTGAATGACCATATTCTCATTAGATCTGGAAATTATTCATATTTTAAGAAGATAATAATGCAGCCAGGATTTTATTTATACCTTACTAATTTTGATATTAAGCAGTATACAGTAAAGATTCAATCATCCAAAGCTTGGTGGAAAGGTACACAGGAGTTTGTTATTAAGATGTTTATGACTCTGTTGAGGAGAAATAGCTGTACCCAGCTTATTTATCTTGTTTGACCAGATCACATGCTGGTGGATGGCAGATTCATTTCATCCAAGGCACAGACATGTGGTTAACACCAAAACTTCTTCAGTAGTGCAAGAAAAGTAAGGTTAAAAAAGTAAAGGACTTGTTATAACACATTCCAAGGACTAGCAGAAGGGGATCTGCAAGCTCAGTCCCACAGATTCTTGTAGGAAAAATTTACTTCATGAAAGCCAGTTGCTCCACTTCCATGACCATGGGCTGCTTGCCTGTGCAAGCGATTCCGAAGCTCAGCTGTTGGGCTGCTTGCCTTCCACTGGAACAAGCACTGTGATACCTGCCTGCCTCGGCCTCACACCATAGAAAACAGACTTCTGGATGGTTTCTTGTTCTAGAAAAACCTAAGATGGGGAAAGAATACAAGGGAAGCAGCTTGCTTATTCCTTCTACATCTAACTGCAAATCTGGTAAGTGAGAAATCGTTTGCAAAGAGTTGGAAATGTTCAATGGCCAAAACATGTCCCAATCTTTGCAAGTTGGGTGATATCACCTCTGAATTAAATGGGTGATTTGAAAAGATGATTCAATCAGTGAGCAGAGAAAGTTGCAAAAATTAAATGCAGTTTGATGGTTCAACATTTTCATTTTTGAAGCACTACATTAAATTATGCAGCTGTAAATCAAACTAACTTTCAAGTCAAAGTGAAGTTTGGTTAAGGTATATGGAAATAATATTATTTTATGAAATATTTGTTAGGGAAAAAAAACCCAACACATGACATACATAGATTTTGCCATTTCAGGTACTTGTCTTACTAAATTAAAAAATACAGCCTTTTAAGTGTTCACATACAGTTAGTGTGATCACAAGGAGGTGTTAAATTACCTGAGCCAGAACTGCAGTAGTAGATTTCTTTTAGGAAAAGGATGGTCAAGTAGACGTAGGAGGTAAGATTACCTTTAAAATGTTTTACTGTAAACCTAAAATAGCTACCCAGCTTTAAAAAAAAAAAAAAAAGCAGAGAGAGATATGGGGAGGGGGAAAAAGAGAGAAAGAACATAATTTCAAAACCCTTAGCTTATTTTTAATTTATAGTCCTTGGAAAAAAAATAAGTGGATAGCCCAATCATTTATATGCCTGGGCAAAAGCAATACATCTATATAAAAGTACAGTGATATATTTCTGTTGCTAGTTTAATGTGCTGCTCTGTGCCCTGCGTGTTCTGATTCATTGGAGAGCAGCAATCATGTCGACAGGAGCTGTTCTTCAGTTCCCATCAGAGGCAACTAAAGGCCAATTCAAGGTTGTGGTGGGGTCATGAATCTAACATAGTCACTGATAGAACAATTTCCCTTCTGCATGACACCGTCGGTGGGACACAGAGGGAATATATGGCAAGGACTGCTGCAGGTATGTCTTGTTATTCCAATCCTTCCTCTCCTCCCCCCCCTCCTTTTTTATTTTTAATTTTTGTCAGTGGTCTGTGCTGTTAACAAGGAGCCTCTGGGGAATACAGAATCAGTCAGTGGAAAATAATAAGAAGGGAAACTTCTGAGCCTTTAAGAAACCAGCGTAATCCTGGTCTCTGTGCAGAGCAACTCAGCAATACCATCTCAGTTTGAAAGCTGGATCCACCCCAAGACAATATGAGCTGTACATCCCTGCCAGTCTTAAAAATTAGAAAGATGCTGCACCAAACTCCACAGTGATTTCACCTCTGGTCTGGCACCCCTTGAATCAAATATTGAGGCATTTTTATCCGGATACAGCCCCACCAGAGTCACTAATCATTTGCAGCATGAAAATTAGACCTGAGACCTGAAATTTGCCTGACAACGCTATCTTTTTCACAGACTGAAGCCCATAGGTGATCCACCCAGAGGACTTGGCACAAGCTTTGAACAAGTTGCAAAAAAAGGAGCCAACTCCTGCTATTGTTTCTGCCATACATGTCCCAGGGACAGCAGATTTTGGACCAGAGGAGTAATATTTCATTCTTGTGCGGCTGTTAGTCATCATGAGACTGTACAGTTAATATGGTGTGGCTTAGCCCTGCAAATTCTAGCCACTGGGCATGGGGCTTATATTGAGGAGTAACTGTATTGCAGCTGGTTGGAATACCTAATGAAGTAAGATTTACATTACGATAAAATTACTTCCAGTACCTCGGGTCTGCAGAATGTACTGTTTTCTGCCTTCCCTGATAGAAGAAGCAGACCTGTAAAGCGTGGATTTGCAGATTTTGTTAGAAAGAGACGATGTACTACTACAGTTCATTTGCAATCATTGTTTAAATGATGCTAGAAAGAACAGCAGACTGCTGGTTCAAAATCTAAAATCATCAGCTACAGCAAGGTGTGCAGTTATACTCAATGCTTTGTATTTCCCATGTCTTGAAAGCTAAAAGCTTGCATCCTATCTGCAGTGGATACGGAAAGGTCCAAGCATTTCTTATGACCAAATTTTCCTCCCTTGTGCATAATGCTCATTCACACACAGAGTGAGGCCTCTCTGCAGGGGTCTCTGGAAAGGCCGTAAGGGAACTTGACCTCATTGAGGCTCAAGTACCCCTTCAATGGGCTGAGCACGGAAGGGCTGAAAGAACAATGACCCTTCCTATTGATGGGGATGGTGCTTGACAAGGGCGTGGGGACAAGGGTGCTCACCGGGTCACTCTTCCCCTTCTGATACAAATGCACCTGGTTTGACTCAGCGAAGATGGGGAAGAGGGAACTGTGGCAGTACTAGAAGCAGGGAGAGCCCCAAGAGGAGCGCTGCTTTCTTGGGAATCTCCTCAGATTTCTGGGAAATATCTTGTAAATGAAGTTTTGCCCTCCCATTAAAATAAGGCTGGTTTTAAGCAGCTTCAAAGTTAGATGAGGCCCAGTCTGCCATTACTCTTTGATCCTGAAGACAGTTTCAATAATAGTTTACACAGAAACACAAACTTTTACCCATTTTAGGTATCTAAACAAAATTTATGTCCTCTGATCCTCTCTACTGCTATGGCCTCTAAGACTTTTCAGACCATTGGCATTTCACAGATCAGCACTGGCAAGCTCAAACGCACTGTGGCTTGCACATTGGTGTCAGGATCCTTAACACAAGGATTGTGCTGGGTTTCATGAAAGGCATGCAGTGGAGCCAGCACAGCCTCAAGCCCCACTGAAGGCCTCAGAACATGAAATAATGTTGTGACTTATTCAGACAGCGTTTTGGTGGCCTCCTCAGAGTCAGAATGTGGGCTTGCAGCCATGTCCCTTGCACGATTAGCATCGTTACCAGGACCTCAGTGGAGGCTCAAACGAAGGATCTTGCTCTGAGCACTCTCAAATCAGTAGGTTAAGGTGCAGAGGGAGGTCACCTGCTCTTTTGCAAGGGTTGGTTTCACAGGCATCTCTAGTACATCTGCTGACATACACTGATATTAACCCACAGATGGTAAATGAGATAAATTGTCTCTTTTTCAGTGTCAGTGACTCTTCAACGACATGCAACGTAGCTTTGTTTCTGCCTGGATTTGAATGGGTCCATAAACCTTCTCAGTCCCAGAGATGGTCCTTCTCAGGCTCAGATGCACTGGCAAAGCAAAGCCTGAAAAAGCCGTGAGTCTGTGTATATACTGGGGTATAAATACAAGGTTTCAGAGCCTAGAGTTATCCTGCAGTTACCAGCTGCAAACACTAAAATCACAGTGTTTCTGGGAAACATTGAAACCAAATTAACAAAAAAGCTCAAATCTAAAAATATAGCTGTAATTTACAATTCCCTTTAGTAGAATTTTATTCCTGCACTTGTTGTAATTGAAGATATTTATAGATAGTGTAAAAAAAGGGACTGGAAATTTGTCTTTGTGAATAGTAAGGAAGAACTGTAAATGGAAAGACAAGAGGTTGTGCAACATCCCTGCTGAAATGTAGGCTTCTCTAACAGCATCCTGTCAAGACTGTTAATACTTTTCCACTAACTCTTGAGTCTGGCTCAGGCCCTGCCAGCTGCACACAGCTGTGTCTATGTATGCAATGGTCTTTTACCCTTGTATACACTGTTGTAGTTGCTCCTAATCAAACTGGCTGCAGATAAGATCACAGCACACACTTAAACTCAAATTAAAAGCATGCATCTTTAGCCTCTTACTAAGTAACTTTGGCATGTGTGTGGGTATCTATCACTCCACAGGCGAAGAAAATGGAGGGTCTAAAACCTCTTGTCCTCAGCCATCACAACTAAACAGTTTTTAGCCTTTCTTTAGTCAGAATATTTTTGCCATATTGCTTTCACTTGCATTAAAAATTCTTCTCTGGAAATGAAAAGCTTGGATCATTATTTTAGATCTCATTATTTTAGATCTGAGCTGGCAACTGAGTTAATATTAAAATGACATACACATACAAATCACATTTCCTATGTTACAAATAACTGGAGCAAAGCGAATATACCAACATTAATAACTTACCTTATGAGCTTAACTCTTTCTTCTTTTTCTGGAACTTCCACAAGCAGATTGCAATTTCTTCCAATTTATTCACTATTCACATTCAGTCAACAATTTAAAAGAAAATATTTGCCTACCAGATAGCTTCCATTTTGCTTCCATTTTCACTGCTTGTATTTGTAACAAAGTCTTGGCCACAATTGTGTAATTAAATCACATAATTTATTTTCCTAAGCTAAATCCAAATGTAATGCTTCTGGGAAAAAGCACCGTCAATATGTCTATGAAAATAAAATTTCTACAAATAACCTTGTCTATGTCTGAATTTCATCTACATTCATTCTGACTAACAACTCAACTGCTCAGGTGTTCAACAACTGATCATTAAAACAGGCAAAGCAGCTTTATTTCTTTGATTCTCTGTAGAGAAAGAAAATACGTTTTCTTTCCTTTAGCAAACTTCTGCTGCCCAGTTCTTCCCCTTCTCCCTGGTTCTGCAGGTGCCATTAACAAATAAAAGGTTACTGACAGCAGCCATGTTTCCTTTAGGTTTCTGCAAATCCATGGGCCACAAGTGAAAACACTAAACCAAAGAAACCTCAGATATCAGGAGCAGAACAATGAAATTTCCTTCACTCTTCCCCTAATTCTTGTTGGTTTTTGTTTTGGTTTTTTTTTTAATTTTTCTAACCCAGGACAAGATTTTTCATCTCTTTTTAGTTATTTTAGTTGTTAATTTCTAATCATATTCCTCATTTATTGGCTAACAAGACATGGAACCTGCACATGGAAGCTTAAAAGGCACCAAGCAGACCTTTGTCATTTCACCCTATCTTATTTTCAGCTAAGCATTTAGGTGCTCCTCACACTCCAAAATCTCTGCCATTGTGGTAGGATGTTGTTTCTTCCATTACAACCAGAAAGGCAGTGTCCCACCAGCCCAAAGTCCTTACTGTGTACACAAACCCAAGCAGAAAACCAACTTGGATGAGACATCATCCCTTCGTGTGGGCAGCGAAAGTTATGTTGTGGGCTGTGTGGTTCCTGTGAGGTTGGCCACTCAGGTGGCTCTTGTTTACTGGCCGGTATAACCATGCCTTCAAATGAGAATAGAAATAAATACACAAAGATGAAAAAATGTCCCAGAAGGCAGTGCTACTAAAGCATACTTAGGAGAGGTTTCTTTCTGCTGCTCCTTTATAATGATAGCATAATTTTTTTAGCTGTCTGTCACAGTGGTCACTGAATGTGATCAAATTGTGTATGAAACCTGTAGACTGCTCTGTAAAACACTGCAAGGATTAGATGTGCATGCTGCCCAGACAGCTGTGCCAGCACAAGCACTGCAAGCCCTGCAACAGGAGATGGAGTTCTACCAAAAAGCAATCATTACTTATTGAATTAACATAGCAGAGGTGCAATACCAGGTGACAGCTGTATGCGAACTGCAGGTGTTCCATGTTGAAACATCAACGATTGCTCTTCATAAGAGTGAGATACAACTTTGGGGCCTGACTTTGCTTCCCTGTCCATAGGGCTTGTCCAGAGGGGACACCGGCTCCCCTGGCCACCACTGGCAGCAGCTGTTAGAAACCTCCAAGGTCTGTTCTGAGTTTGCTGGTCACCCACAGCAGCTGCTGGATAACAAATCATATCTGTGATTCAACCATACCAGACGACTTCATTCTGTGGTGGATTTTGGCCAACCTGGTCTTTGGCACTGCTAAATGAACGTAAAGATTTTAACACCAGGTTGCGTGTACAGCTCTTAGAAATGAGCAAAGACTTTCCTGAAGTAGAGCTGAGGGACCACACTGGTGTTGCGAGGAATGTGTGAAGGTGGGCCCACAGCAGGCCAGGCAGCTCTTCGGGGACAGGGAACTCATCTTCAAAGTCTATTCTGCCTTCTAAACTGCAGTGCTCTCTCTGCATTTTTGGAGGAGACAGAATAGATTTAGAAAGTGGCTGCTTATTGATTTATAGTCTTTATGCTGGACATAGCTTTTTATTAAAGAAAGCAGATACTCAATATTGTTAACTAGTAATGGGAATTGACTTTTCACTAATTGCACAGAACCTGGCATTAATACACTTTAATAGAGAATAGGCTTGTGCACTCCAGATCAATCCAAATGTTTTTCCTGACTATGCTACAGACAAAGGACTCCAACAACAACAACATGGCTAAATAAGACATTTTATTTATTTATTTATTATTCCTCCAATTATCAAGATAAGGGCATATCTCCAGGGAACAAGGGAAATGCTCTAACTCGGCTCTCCTCTACTGTTGGCTCCATAAGGATCATTATTTCCTGGTGTGCTATTCTGCCCCACTCACTTAGTTCATACATGGAAAAGCATTTTTTGTCTGGCTCAGGTACAGTGGGATGCAGGCAAAATTAATATCCTGGAAGTAAGGCTGAAGTTAGAAATAAACTAATAATAATTTGTTGTTGTTGTTTTTAAGCTGTATCAGGGGAGGTTTAGGTTAGATATCAGGACAAAGTTTTTCACCCAGAGGGTGGTTGAGCACTGACACAGGCTCCCCAGGGCAATGGCCACAGCACCAAGCCAGCCTGAGCTCAAGAAGTGTTTGGACAACACTCTCAGGCACATGGTGTGATTCTTGGGGTGTCCTACACAGGGACAGGAGTTGGATCCAATGATCCTGGAGGGTCCCTTACAACTTGGCATGTTCTATGATTCTATGAAACGTTAATGTTACAAACCAAATTCTCTATGTGTTCAGCTTCACCTTCTGGTTTCTCACTAGAGAAGCAGAAGGGGATTAACAGCTGTGCGCTGCTGAGCACCCTCTCCTTCCTCAGCCTTTCTCCTCCAGCCAGCCCTCTCTCAAACTACTCCTTCACTTGGAAAGCTCCAGCTTTCACAAGAGCAGTCCCTGCCTGGTAACCTCACTGACTTCCTCTCTTTTTGTCCAGAGATCGTGTAGCCACGGAAGTAATTCTCTGTGACAAAAAGGTTGGTGGTTGTTAAAAACCCCTTGAGGTTCTCCCAGGTTTGTAGCTCCACAGAGCTCAGCACCTGGTTGCTGAGAAGCCACTGTGAGTTTGTGGGGTCCAGAGGAGGAAGGTGAGCATGCTCTGTTACAAACACTGCATTTTTCACAGAAGTGTTGTCACTAATTTTGAACATTTATTAAAATAAGTCTTGTTCATAACACAGTTCACATATAGTTCACATTGCCCATCAGCCACCTCCATACAGGAGTTGAAGAAAGACAAAACAAGATCAAGAATCAGTCACTGTTCCCACTGAAACTCTCATAGAAAATGAGAATATGTGCTCTCGCAGCGAACAGCGGTGCAAAGTGGAGCAAATTGGAGTCCTGGCCTTTTTTAGGCACTATTACCAGTCAAATAAAGCAGTTAATAATAAAGGATTGCTGTTTTATTTCATGCACTTAAATAAAACAGATTGGCAAAACCTTACTAATGGTTTGTGACACTCAAGCCTTGTACCAGCTTGTTCCTGGAGACAGACCCCTGCAGAAGAGCAGATTTTTCACCAGCTTCAGACTTTCAAAGGGTCCATGGCTCTAGCTTTAAATTTGAAGCATCCTCACCTTTCTAACTACCCCTCCTATAGTTATCAGCTGCTTTTAGATCTCCCTTTAGCCTCCTCTGATCCCAACAAAAAAAAACCCCATCCCCCCACTGCTCCTCATGGTGCTCCAGGCACCAGCAGTGACACAAAGGGCTGGCAAAGGGCAATGCTAATTAATGCTTCATGCCAGTTAATGATGTATGCTCATGTCATGAGAAAATAATTTTTAGCTCCCTGTAGTTTGCCCAGCTTGACTTTTTCTGTTGCTGGCCTCCCATTGAACAGACCCTCAGATGAGCCAGGATACAGCAATGCTGACTTTCTCTTCATAGACGTGAAAGCAGTTCTGAAAAAGGAATCCCAAACTTTTGAAAATTTCTGGCTCGCCACAACAATCCTTGTATGACAGAGCCAAACTGCGGAGGGAAACTCCCTCCCAGTAACCACCCAACAAAGCATTGAGAACCACCTCATTATTTTTTTGTCTGCATGTTGTAGCTGATAGTTTATCAAAGAAATGAGAACTCAAGCTGCAGCTCACTATTAAGAAAATAATAACAGTTTACCAAGACTACTGTTTAAAAGCATGTTCTGATACTGCCTGTAAAACACTACTAATACATTGTTAATATCCTATCCTGAAGTGAATTTATGCCATTATTAATCAGTGATAAAGCCACCTATGTTTCTCCTCTTTTCATAATAGGGTAGTTTATACAAAGATCCACTCTACTAGTAGTGCCAGACATTTCGGTTCTTCTGAATACTTGCAGATACACAGAGTATCTTGCCCCACAGTAATGTTTTATTTAGTAAGACAGGACTTAGAAGTGAAAGGGTAACCATTTCTGGTCATAACCCTGGCTTTGCACTTCTAGTAATTATCCTTTAATTGCATTACTCTATTTGAAACAGAGTTGTATTTGGAAAAAAAAAAAACAGTTTGGCATTCCCTGATGCATAGTCTGATGTGCATTATTTGCTTTTTACTCAAATATAAATATTCTCTCTGATACTATCAAAGAAAAGGGGAAAATAAAGCAAAATTGAAATGTCAGTAGCAATTTCTGACACATGAAAAGCATCATCAGCTACTGCTGGATGGTAGGCAAGGGTTTCAATTCACTTTAAAAAGAATAATAGTGAAATTAGTGTGGTCAGAGAGAGATGTAAATGGGAAAGAGCTACAGCTCCATTACACCAGGAGAGCTCTCTGTTGCACATGGTAGTATCAAAATACCAAGCCGGTTACCAGATGTAACCGAGTGTTGAATGGGCCTTTCAGATTACATTGAAGCAGAAGATGCAGAAGGATAATTTCCAACCTTCCAGTTAACTATTGGGTAATTGTTAAGGTCAATAAAAGTTGATGAAACGGAGGTCCCCTTTACTCATACCCTGTAGTACAGAGCATGCACTTAGGCAGAAAACTGCTTTGGCATCTTCCTTCTCAGCTCCTCTTGGGGGGTTCAAGCAAATCCACCCTGCTCAGTGGCAACTTATACATCATTTGCACCTGGTATTTCTGAGAGGTGAACTTCAGCTAGTCTGGCTGGATCAACTGTGTGTACAGTCCTACATGTACTCCCACCTACACACACAGCTTTATTGGGATTTGGAAGAAGCAAAAACTACCTGATGGGTTTCAGGCTCTGAATCAGCAGCCTTAGATTGTGTGGGGCACTATGGCCCAAGCCTAAATTTAATTTAATTAAAAATAAAAAGTAAAAAATATTGGAGATAAAAATTTAGCAGCTTAGGTTTTGCCATTCTGGAAGAAAAATATTACTTAAAATAAGGAATCAGTATGTGCTCAGACAGTGTATGAGGAAAACTGGGGCTCAGCATGCTAGCCCAGTTTGGGAGGGAGGTACCTGTTGGCATGGGGGTGCATGCACGTAGAGCTGGATGTTGCAGTTCACTCACATCGGAAGAGGAGAAACTGCAGACACCTTCTGCAGCAATTCCTATGATGGATGTCCTTTGTCAGAGGCCCTGCATTCTCATTTGCTCCAAACCAGATCTAGCCCAATGTTTTACTTCAAAGAGTCAGCAGTTCACAGGCAAGAAATTAACACAGGGGAGTCATAAAGCAGAGGTAGTTGGCACAGACTAGGCTGGATAAATTGTGCCTTTCAGGTTTTTTGATAAAATCAAAAACAAATTCGAAACACAACAGTAGGAAGAAAAACTCTTGAGTTCTGGGTTTGCCTAGAGATATAACCAACTTTCATTAGGGTAAGTTAATTACTCTGTGCCTTCTACCCAGCTAGTTTGTTATGACCACATCCAACAGAAAGCATATGAAAAGTCATCTATTCTACTCTCCATGTTCAGCTGCCTTGTCCCTGTCTCCACGCCTGACTCTGAACTCCAATGGTAAGATACTTGAGTCCAGATCCAGGCATTTGGCACTTAACATTTCCTAGGGACTTTAGGTTTCTCCACATCTGGTCTTTCGGGTACAATACTGTAAAGTTACCCAAACATTTCATTTTGGGACTTCAGCAGCAGGAAGCAATTTTATTTGGGGCATAGGCTGATGGGTGCTCTGTAGCTGCCTTTCACAGTGGCTTCTTCAGACCATGCAGAACCCACCTATTTGTTTGGCCTGCTTACCCACCTGAGCAATTTCACTGAAGTCAATAGGACTGTCAGTCTGAGCTCACTACCCAGGCAGAACAGCTTCCCAATGAAATACATAGACAAACTGGCTTGATAGAACAGTGTAGCTGAGATTCGGGGCCCCCCTGGTGATGATCTGAGGAGCCTGTACAATTTGAAGAGCCTGGCTTGAAGTCAGCATACAACACAAGTACATTTAACAGAGTAATAACTAACTTTTGTCCTTTCTTAGAGATTGAGCTGAAACTCCCAGGAAGCAGCACAAAGGTGATAACTAGAAACTAAGCTGAAATATAATCACTCTAATTAACACCTGTGAAGAAGAGCTGGCTGTCAGGAGAAAGTTTGAAGCAACAGTGGAGTCAGCTGGCAGGACCCAGCCCATTTGATTGGAAACTGCCAAAGGGGTCACCTGCCAGAGCACTCCCCTGCTATAAAACAGAAGGAAAGGAGCAACTTCAAGGTTTGATACTGGGGTGTTTTATGTTTGTTACTCTTCGGGAGATTTCTTTTGTGTTATAAACTTGCAATGGAGAATGAAGTGTGGAGAAAACTCATCCTCTTGAATACACCTGGATTGTCAGGTTAGTCCTAGGAAGGATATAAGAAATACTGAATTTAGGAAGCTTACTTTGCTACTGAAAGTTGGTAAAATCTAATATTCTATCTTTAAGAAAAGTAGTTGTGTTAATGGAGTAGCTCTGTAGTCTTCATATATACATTAGATTATGATGCTTATTTCTTCTCTATCTGGACTGGGCTTTGGAGAATAGACTTTGATCATTAGTTCTCGTTTCTTAGATGACTTAGGGGGCTTTAAGAACTGTGAATAGATTTGGAACCCAGTAATTTCTCTTGGAGGAGTTTTGAAGTTCTGATGGTTCTGGGAAGTGGCTCACTTGGGTCGATTAGCTGGTGCTTGCTGGAACTAATTTTTTTTTCATATGGAAATTAATGTTGCCTGCTTCATGATATTAATTCAATAGATAAAATGAACAATTTAAAGTAGGTAGAGTTATCAATTAAAATGCAGGACCAAATGGAAGAATAATAAGGAGAAAATCAGAAGATGACAGAAGAGAATTGCTTTTACTTCTGGTTGCAATATTGGGCTCTGCACGGACACTAAATCCCTGTTTACTCCTAGGAGATTATAGTAGATAGTGCTTTTTTCTGTGGGTGAAATGGAGAACTGAGTTTATTCTATTCTAGTTGTTGCCCTAACTAGAGTCTAGAAGGGCAAGTAGTTTAGTCTGCTATACAGATTTATCTTGCTGGTGAGTACATGTGAACGGCTGCCGAAGGAAGCTGGTGGGAGAAGAGAAGAATTAGGGCAATTTTCTCACTGCTTAGTAATAGTAGGAGACCCAGGGAAACTTTTCCCAACCCCAGCTGCCCCTCGTCTTCCCCCAGCCTGGCCTACCACAGCTTGTGCTAGATTTCTTCTGGTGATTATTGTAGCTACTTGGGTAAAATACTGTCAGAGAAATTTACCTGTTTATCTGGGAAACAAATGTGGTTATTCAGCTGCATATTGCACATTGGCAGTGTGGGTGTCAGAAAGTCTCCCATTTTGCTAATGAGTGCAGGACCCTGTTGTGAGTGGGTTTCTCTGAATTACTAAGAGAATGCTCAGTTAGAAGCTTTAAACTAAGGTTTCACAGTGAACATTGTAAATTGTAAATGTATCCATCAGGAATTGTGTTAATCTCTCCTTAAAGAACTGACAATCAGCAAGGTATTTTGGGGGGCTGAGTGAGAATCTTTTATAAAACAAAAAGAAAATACATTTCTCTTACTTTTAAGTGCTAATCTTGTACTTGGGTCTGCTATATTTCAACCTCACAGATGTGGGTAACACATCTCTGGCTTCATTCCTGAATCTGTTCAATGATGATAGCCCCCCTCTCAGAGTCTGGGCACACAACTCCACGAAGTGCACCAGAAATTCATGGTCAGGTTTGCAGTAAGCTGATGCCCTCTGCTGGGTGTGAGGAACTGTTAAAATGTAAAACCCGTATTCCAGAGCAGGATAATGAGTTTCAAACAAAATGCCTGCAAAGAGTGAACTGGGCAGTTTAAGCACACTTGTTCTTATATATATAATCCTTTCGATAAACTGTTCCTCTACTATTTAAAATCATGTATGACTTGAAGTTGGAGAGAACTGTTTAGGCTATTTAAATAAAGTTATCATTAGTATAATACTGACTGGTGAGAAGTCAGTATAATGGTGAATAAATCTTTTAAGAATGTTTGCTGAAGGATTATTGGGAAAAATCACCTGAATCATAAGGGACAAGTTACTGCATGTCTATACATCCTATATTCCACTGAGAAATCAGTTGGAAAATGCTGAAACTCCACCTTTATTAAGACACAAATATGACCAAAAAAAGGTGATTAAAATTTTAGAGGAAAACAAAATAATTGAAACTGGAAATTTTGTTTATGCTTTTTCATGAGACTAGGAGAACTTGAAGGCTTTAATGCTGATTCCAGCAAGTAGTAGCTGTTTCTGTCACATAACAAGTGACAGGTGTCCACCTGAGCACTTAACCTCTGTGTAGCTATGGCGCTATGGGATTAAGGTGTGAGCTCCTGTCTATTGGTCCATCTTGGCTAATACAGGAAACACCTATTCAAAAAAGCTATAAAGAACATTAAACCAGGTTTAAAATCAGAAAAAAATTACAATTCAGTCACCTTAACTCAGCTTTCTTTCTCCTTAGAAGCTTTAATTCTGATTTCTGGATTTATAAAATCGTGCTTTTTGTGTAGGTCTGTCCACTTTCTGCTGTTTCTGATGTCTCCAATGGTCAGCCAAGAGATTCAAGTCTCCTCATGATAGTTTCTATGAGTTATAAACTTAAAATAAACTTGAAATCATGATGTGTCTAAGGATAAGGTTATAATGTATCTCCCAGAGATAAATGCCTTTTATTAGCATTGATACCAAAAATATTAACACCTTTTCTGAGTTAATTACCTGACTGTACTGTATTATTTGAGTTACTTGAGTATTAACAGAATGCAACCCAGGGCATGCTTCATCAGTCTGAATCTCTTAATTCTACTAAGGGGGTGGGGAAAGGTAGGAGGGGATGGAGAGGCAGCAGGGAAGGGCACATCCTCTTTCAGATATGACCCCAAAGTTCTGTGGAAACTCTCATGAGGTTCACAGAACTCTTAATGACTTTAGAAGACCTTAAATTTGACCCTGTTCTAAATTTGATGTGAATTTTGCTCTGTGTGAGACAGAAACCAAAACAGTACTTAACACTGTACTTCAGATATCACAAACCTGGAGCTTCTGTTCAATAAACTCAAATTGATCCATAGGATATGTATTATTCATAAAGCAGATTACTTTAGTGTCATTGATTTCTGTCTTTTGAATATGTGAACTTTGCCTAGGCATTCATTTTTGCAATTAATATCGAAAAACAAGTTCTAACATGGTAACTGGGGTATAGCTGCAGTAGGCTTTTCTCTTTAATGCATGCAGAGTTTGAAGTGGTTATTATACCTGGTTTATGAACTCTGGCTTTTATAGACAGTAGTTGTTTCCTTTGGCTATAATAAAAGAACATACTGTTTCACAGGTTTAGTTGTAGAATAAATCTGAAAGATGGGGAACTACCTAGCTATTGGGAACAACATGCAATCACTTCTAGATGACAAAAAACAGTTTGTGTATTAAGCTGATGGAATGTTTGTGTGGTGTTTATAAAAACATACAGGAAAAAAATTGAGAAATTAATTGGTGTAAGGATTTTAAATCTAGCAAAATGATAAAATATGACTTGCAGGGTTTTTTTAACAAGAAATAGATTGGGGGACATAGAAGTGTATAAAAACATGTTATTGAACTTTATAGCTTTATCGCATATATTGAACTATATACAACCTAGGAATGTTAAAGACATGCAGCTAAACAGAAAAAGCCCTAAATAAGTAAGTGGGACAGCTGAACACTATAAAAAGTCCTGTTTTACTGGAAAAAAACCCTATGTCTCCTGTAGCTTCTATAGCAACCAGCAGTACACAGCACTTACCTCAAGTTTCCAGTCAAACCGCTGTCCTATGCATTTTGTTTGGAAACAACCTGACTGATTTATTTAGGAAAGTACTCGCTGCTAGTGAATCTGTAAAATGAGAGAGTGAATATGCTTTTCAGAGACTTAATGCAGATGGAGAAATACAGCTCTAATAATGGGATGCTCTAGGCAATGCAAGGCATTTCACTTCAGTTACTGAATCCAAAGTCCAACTGTGGACTTAAGTGATAAGTTATATTCATCAAACAATTGGAACCCTGTTAAGTTTATTAACAATGGGTACTGCTGACTCTAGTCTAATTTAAAAAATAATTAATACATAAAAATGACAAGACTTCTTCCCTCTCACTTTCATGGAGGTATATATTTATATTTTTATCTAATTCAAAAGGTTGCTTAAGACATGTAACAGTTCCAAACATGGATCAAGCAAACAAGATTAATTGCTGTGTCAAGATAAGCATGCTCTGTAGTCAAGTAAAAGGCATTAAATGCCATTTACATGTAAGGGAAGCCATGGCTATTACTCATTTGTGGTGTTGCTATCTGGAAGAGTGTAAAGAGCATGCTGCTCTCCCTAAATAAACTCCCATGATGGTTCTTCTGATAAATGTGGCTGCAAGCCAAGGCCAGTGAGACGTCTGTTCGAAGAAGTCAATGCTCTGACCAAAAAAGAAAGGCTGTTTATTTTTGTAGCAGATTTAATAAATCTGTAGTGCAAGTTGATGCTTCCGCTTCACTAGGACCAGCAGATGTCAGCATAACTCCAAGCACAGCTTTGGATTTTAGCAATGCAACTTTCATGACATCAGAAAATACTCTAAACTAAAGTAGCAAGATTATACAACTTTGTCAAGTAAGTCTTCAGAAATCAACAGTTAACAGTACTCTTGAATAAGTGTGACCCAATGAACATGCAGTCAATCAGGGAAGTAGGAAACTTATCCAAAATACAACAAAAATATAAAGGCATAACACTTAATGTTATAAAGATTTCAATTACAAAATATCTTTTCCATAAATCTTTTTATATTGTAAAATTCTCATGGTCTGAGGATAGATATTGTATCAGCCACACAATTTCAATTCAATTGGATTTTTTTTGTAGCAGTCTGGATATTCTTAAGTTTGGGAATAGACACTCAAATTTATTTCAGCTGCATGTAAACACCTTAAAACAAATAAAAAAAGGGGAGAGGGCTGTTGAAATACCAGTCTAGTTCAATTACAGACGTAACAAATACAAGAATATTATTTCTATTGTGTTATACAGAAACTCACAAAACAGTAGCATATTAAATGCTTGAACATATTTTTCAATGCCTTGACAGTTTAATAACACTTTACCAGTGAGGCTTGAATTCATAAGGATAACTTGATCTCAAACCCCAGTAACTTGGATGCGATCTGAACTCCTGAATGCCTTGGAATCCATGTAAGTGGACAGGATTGATGTATGATGATTATCAGATGTAGTTGAGATAGTCTATAGACGATGCAGCATTCACTATTAATACTGGACAGAGCTTTATTAATACTGCATGTAAATTCAGTGAGAACTTTTAGAGTGTTTCACGTAAAACAGATTCAAAAACATGAGAACCTGAATTAGAAAAGGAAAAACAAAGGAAGGAAAAATGAGGGATAGATGGAGATGGTACACTCTGTAAAACAGTATATGAAACGATGGCGAGTGGCTCTTGATACGTCACAAAATTTAACACCTTATACTTAAATACAGTGAAAGAGTGTTCAATGAGAACTTACTTGGATGACTAACAAAACTGAGAACAAGGTAGAACGAAGTGTGAAAAACAGTACTATGATTAGGAATATTTCTGTAATCACACTGAAAATGAGCACGAAAGTGAGCACACTAATGATATGGATCCTGATAAATTCCAATGGCTTTCATTAAATCACTAAATTATGAATGTGCTGTGTTTGATCAAAGCATGGAACATATACTCAGGATGAACAATGCATATATATACTACCCAACATGCTTATTTCTAATAACTTCTCCTCCTTCTATCTCAATTTGTTCATACAGCCACTTGCGGTCACAGCGACATTCAGCTCCACACTTGTTGGAGCCACACTTGGGGCAAGCATAGAAACATCCCAGGCAATCTTCATCCAGACAATCACAGAGGTCCATCCCACTGTATAGCAGTAGTCCCTGGCTATCGTAGACTTTACTCTTGGCTGGTATAACTTGCCTGTATAATGAAAAAAAAACCCCAGTTATTTCCATGTTACAAAATCCACCCCTTTTGATGCCAAGCTGCTAATAGTTGTGGACAGAAGTTTGCTTTCTTCAGGTGTTCATTTTAACATTTAAAAGATGTCAAATGCAGTAACAAGGTTGCTCAATTCTAACTGTATCTCCACTGTAGTACTTTTGAAGTAAATTCAAGAATGGGAAGCTTTTATTTTTTCAATAGCACACTTATTTAACCACATGAATATTCTTAGCTATATGATGTATAAGTCTTCAGATACCTTTCAGATGATGTGAAATGCTCCCTTAATTTACTTTTAATGTGTAGCTGTAATTCAATGGAGGTCATGTAGAATCATTTGGGGTGTGCACATCCTAATTTAAAAGTATTTTTTATGCTTTAATCATTATCTATCTCTTTAATAGTTCCCTTACACTGCAGAATCACAGATAAACTCTGTTGGGAAGGGACCTCTTGAAGTCACCTTGTCTGATCCTCTGTCCAAAGCCAGGTCAACTCAAATTAGGTCGCTTAGGGCTGCATCCAGTTGAGTTCTGAATAGCTCCAATATCAGAGAAGCTACAACACTTCGATGCAGTGTTTTACTACATACATAGAAAAAGTTTTCCTAACAGATCATTAAAATTTCCCTGGTTGCAACTTGTGCCCAAATTGAGTAGAATAAGCAAATGGAGTGGAAAAAGATGTGTGGTTTTTGAGCAGCTCACAGCAGACTTTTTACAAGGATATGTAGTGATAGGATGAAGCAGGACAGTTTCAAACTGACAAGAGGGTAGATTTAGGTTGGATATTAGGAAGAAATTCTTTACTGTGAGGGTGGGGAGACACTGGCACAGGTTGCCCAGGGAAACTGTGGCTGCCCCTCCCTGGCAGTGTTCAAGGCCAGGTTGGATGGGGCTGTGAGCAATCTGGTCTGGTGGGAGGGGTCCTTGCCCATGGCTGGGGGGTTGGGACCAGATGATCTTTAAGGTCTCCTTCTAACCCAAACCATTTTATGAAGAAGGACATTGAGGTGCTGGAGTGTGTCCAAAGAAGGGCAATGAAGCTGGTGAAGGGTCTAGAGTCTTAAGAGGAGTGGCTAAAGGAACTGGGGCCGTTTAGCCTGGAGAAAAGGAGGCTAAGGGGAGACCTTACCACTCTCCACAACTGCCTGAAAGGTTGTAGCAAGTTAGGTGTTGGTCTCTTCTCCCAAGTAACAACTGACAGGACAAGAGGAAATGGACTCAAGTTGCACCAGGGGAGGTTTAGATTGGATATTATGAAAAATTTCTTCACCAAAAGGGTTGTCAGGCACTGGCACAGGCTGCTCAGGGAAGTGGAGGAGTCGCCATTCCTGGAGGTATTTAAAAGATGTGTAGATGTTGTGCTTAGGGACGTGGTTTAGTGGTGGACTTGGCAGTGTGCTAGGTTAACAGTTGAACCTGATGATCTTAAAGGTCTTTCCAACCAAAGCGATTCTATGATTCTAAATATGGATTATATGCTAACACTTTATCTTCTGTCTTGTTTATCTCAGTAATGAGAGTGAGTTTTGACATCCTCAAAACCAAAAAAGCAATCCATAAACATGCAAAACATTTATACAGAAAATACTATAGTGTTACACAGACACTGACCATCAAGGCTACTTTATTTTGAAGCGAAAGTTAAAGGTAATGTAAGCACAGGAAACAGCTCACCTGTCTGAACTTAATGATGCATTTTTTGATTGTAGACGCCTTTTTTCCCTCTTACTGGTCTCAGGAGTAAACTCAGTCTGTCGTCCTGGATTAGCAAACTGTAGAGACTTTAAAGCCTTAGCTGTACGGCCCTGAACAAAGATGGAAAATCTCGTTTAACTAAATACAAATATAGATTCCTAAGAAAATGTTCAGCCCAGCTAGGATATTGTAATAACTTGGGTAAATTGTTGATCTCAACTCCAGGCAATGGATTTCCCAGAAGAAACAACCTAAGTCTTAATTTCTTTTTGTACTGCAGAACTGTACCTGTCTCAAAACCTAACAATACAAGCTTTACAGTAGAAGTCTTAATCAATGCTTTCAAATTCCACTCCCTATCAGTCTTTTAATCATACTGACATGTAACTGAAAAATACAACTGGGTAACAGTCCCTGGAATGAAAAAGACAACAGCTCCTAGAAGGCAATTCTGCTCTGCTATAGGACATAAATGGATGAGCTTTTGCTGATTTGGTTGTCCACATTTCCTACTGATTACCTACATACATATTGAACAATATGCCCAACAACCCACAAGCTGTATTCCAAACTCAGCACTTGAAGCATTATCCTCCCACTCCAGTTCATTACTGCCCCTGAACAAATGCCATGGCCTTCACAGCTCAGACACTACAAGAAGAGTACACTTAATTCACCTCAATGCAGGTTCACTTGGTAATGAACTGATAGAGAAAGTGGATTTCTTTCAGGTTTTTTTTTAAACTGAAGAGACTAAACCAGAAGTTTATCTCCACACCCTTAGAAGCAGCTTTTGCAGTGTCCAGTTTTAAGTACTTGTTCTTGTAAGGCTTGAGTAACAGCCTACAGCACCAGCAGCAGGCTGGTACTTATGTACACTTAGGAGTTGTAAATCACCCTAGTACACACAATCATTTGAATTTAAAAGGCCAAATATTTAACTAGGGAGGAGGATTTTTTAAGGTCCTCCAAATACAGGTTTAAATACAATAAACTCCCACACATCTAAAAGACTACACTCTCTCATTATTTCTACAGTAAACTTAGTTTCTTTATGTAGGACTTGCATGAAGCCTGATTCCAGTAGCTTGCAAAACTTAGAGGGAGTGGGAAAATGGATCCATGTACATACATCTGAATCAAGTTTTCTTCTTTGGCGATCTTCAGTTTCCACATCCACGCTCCCATTTATTATCTGCATACATTTGGGACAAAGCTTCCAGCCAGGTACAAACTGTCTTCCAAACTTGGCACTGAGAAAAGTCGCATCATCCAAATCAATCACACGTAAGTTTTTCTTTGATAGTTTTCTGTGTATATTAAAGGGATCACAACAGGATTTTTGTAAGTCTTCGAATCTCTCAATATAAATTTTTGCATGGTGGAAGCAGATTGTACTGTTCTCTGAAAAGGTTATTGAAGTCCTAAGCTGAAGTAACAGCAGATCAGATGAAGATATATCTTGCTTAGTCTTGAAGCCAGTGTGACGGGTATAATAGGTCTTATGGCATTCGTTGGTAGCTTGAAGTTGAACTCCGACTGAACAAGGATCCATTTTACTTTATCAGAACAACTTATTTCACTTATTTTGCCTAAAATGAATTCTTTGAAGTCTTTAGTGGTTTCTATGAAGATCACCCTAGAGAAAACATTAAAATCAATCAGATTTGTGCTGCAAACCTTTACCTGTAAGCTTGACAGACTTGGCTTAAGTAAAAACATGGAAAAAAATTATAGGTCTAGATAAGACTAAAAACACACTGAATTTCAATCTGGAATTAAACCACGCATCTTATATTCTTTTCAGAGGCATTTTTCAGCCACAACAATTATCCATTCAAAATGTTTAGCAGCATTATTTTCTCAAAAGCAATCTGGAAGCAAGGTATGAGGTGGGTGCATTGTTAAGAGAGCAGACTGCTCTGGGGGCCCCCTCTGTGTCAGTTTGAGGAGGAACAGCCTAATTTTATGATATTAATACGAGGACCTAGAGAAAGGGTGTTTAGGACCCTGAGGGTCCTCTGACACAGGACCTTTTGGACACTGAAATTGGGTTTTATATATATATATTTCATTATTATCCCTTGTGTTACTATCCCTTCCCTGTCCTAGTAAATCCATTCAACTTCCAACCTTGAAGTCTCTCTTCCCTATTCCCCTTTTATCTTCCCCTGGGAGGGTGGAGGGGAGTAAATTCTGTTCTCTGGGTATTGGTTTGCCCTGACCACTATACTGAGACACCCTCTCCTGGCACAATCCCTGCTAGTTAAGACCAGTTGTGAAGATGGTCCACAGGAAAAAGACTGCTGATGGCTAAAAATTAACCCATTCTTAATGTTCCCCTACATACTACTCTGCAAAGGTGAAAGCAGACAGGTTAAAAAGCATATTGTGCAGGAACAGAGTTATATTTCTTCAAGTTGTATGGGGCTGTGTTTCAGATTTGTACTGAAGTGCTGATCCTGTGCTGATGTGTTAAGTTACTGCTGAACAGTGGGTGAACTGTTTCAAAGCCTTTTTTGCTTCTCACTCCACCCCATCAGTGGGTAGGCTGAGGTGCATAACAAGCAGNACCAGAGGGATATTCCATAGCATATGATGATGATCAGCAAGAAAACTGGGGGGTGGGGGGAGGTTGGCGGGGGGGGCTGCTGTTTGGGGACTGGCTGGGCAGCAGTTGGTGGTAAGCAGCAGTTTCAATTTGCATTGCTTGGGTTGTATTTTCTTTGTGTGTGTGTTGTTTTTCTTTACAAATCTTTTTAACGTTAAACTTTTATATCCCAACCCCTGAGCTTCTTTGCTGCCCTTGGCAGGTGTCTCTTTGTGAGAGTTGACTACACTACCTGAAATACCACTATATATATAGAGAGAGCACATCAGGGCTGTCACCACAGTCTCCTGAAGCCACAGTGTGCTGGGGACATTCCTTACACATCTCACCCGCTTGATTTGCCAGAATTCTCAGTAGCTCTTCAGAGGCGTTTCTCCCCTCCTCCCCCTGGGAGGAGCACACAGCTTTTGGCCTTTACTTCTCTTTGCTGGAAACAGGAGAGAGCTTCAAACCCCCAGTACTTAGGTGGAGGCTTCTATTTACCCCGTGGCACCCGAAATCGGCGTTTCCCGCCCCAAACGCGGCGGCCCAAAGCAGAGGGCGGCGCTGGGGCCCTGCAGGGCAAAGCAGGGACCGGCAGGGACCGGCAGCGCGGAGCGGCGGCACCGGGTTCTGAAGCGGAAGGGAAATGCCGGTCACGAAGCGCAGCCGTGCCCTGGGTGTGACCGGGCTGTGCCGGGTGTTGGGAGGCCGGGCCGGGAGCGAGCAGCGCGCCCGCCGCCGCCGCGAAGGGCTCTGGGCAGCCCCGGGCCGCAGACGGCTCCTCGCAGGGGCCTGGCACGGTCCCG
>VZRW01003607.1:152390-230175 GCA_013398125.1 Aegotheles bennettii
CCAAATTCTGAAATGTTTTCAGGTGTTTCGGGAGGAGCTGTGGGGTTTTGGCTGCTGTTGGTTTGTGGCACGGTTGGATGGTGACACCATTGCTGATTCTCGGAGTTTTTGAGCAATAATTGTAATAAACAGAACGCAGGTGTCCTAAAAGGCACCTTAATTTTATAACGCTGGGTCTGATTTCAAATTGTGGTGATGCTAGTGATATTTACNGCCTCGTTCAGGGCAAAGAACGCCGCTTTCTGGTCACTCCAATGTCTCTCAAAAGTCTGTTGCTTTTTTTTTCCTCCAAATTCTGAAATGTTTTCAGGTGTTTCGGGAGGAGCTGTGGTGTTTTGGTTGCTGTTGGTTTGTGGCACGGTTGGATGGTGACACCGTTGCTGATTCTCGGAGGTTTTGAGCAATAATTGTAATAAACAGAACGCAGGTGTCCTAAAAGGCACCTTAATTTTATAACGCTGGGTCTGATTTCAAATTGGGGTGATGCTAGTGATATTTACAATAAAGCCTTGGGATGATCTGGGTTGGAAGGGACCTTAAAGATCAGCAACTTCCAACCCCCTGCCATAGGCAGGGACACCTCCCACTAGAAAGTTCGTTTGTGCCTATAGAAAGTTTTTGTTGCTTTTTCTACGTCTGTTTAGAATTTTAAAGCTTACAGGAAAAAAAGTGCTGGATGGGAGTGTTTTTCTTCTCTTTCTGTCAGGTTGCTCTCTTTCTGGGCTGGATTAAACCCAGGATTTTTTAGAGGATGTGACCGTTCTTTCCAAACCTCTTCAGAGGCAGGATGGCCTTTTGAAAACATTGCCCTTCTCATGAACGAGATGTGAGATGCAGACTTAGACACTGGGCTGCTCTACCTGTCTTGTTCCTATCCTGCACAACAACTTCACATTACTGAGTTGTGATATGAGGAGACAGAAGGGCTCTGAGATCATCTGCTACGTGTGCCCAGAGAGGCTGTGGAGTCTCCTTCGCTGGAGACATTCAAACCCCGCCTGGCTGCGTTCCTGTGTGATGGACTCTAGGTGACCCTGCCCTGGCAGGGGGGTTGGACTGGATGATCCTTCGAGGTCCCTTCCAACCCCTAGAATTCTGTGATTCTGTGTGTGTTTCTGCACTCACAGCTATTGCCCCTAGTACATCAGTATATCAGCCTGGTAACATTAGCAACAAATTAAGGCCACTCAGTTAGTCATGCTGGAGGCTTTAGTTCCCTCCCCAATCATTTATAACTAGCTACTAATGGTCTTTCCAGCAGACTTTCAGCAATGGTAATAAGAAAGCTGAATTATAGTCAGAGCAAATACAGAAAGGCATGGCATGAACCTTTAAAAAAATGTTAATGAGCCATAAAAACTAATATTAGTAACAATAGTGAGTAATACTGTACCCATTACTTGGGGCTTGACGCAGCTGATGGATTGTATGATAACAGATGCCACCTCTTTCTAAACAAATAAATTATTTTGGGACTGAGCTAGGGTAGTGATTAGTGCAATAGAAACCGGACTTGATTAACCATAAATATTTGTGTGTAGATCTAAGTGGTTGAAATTGTGATTGAAATGTTCTTAAGCTGAAGCTATGTCGGAATCTTGGAATTGGCAAATAGTAGCCAAGCCTAAAGGAAACTAAATTTGCCTTAAAGGGCAAAACAACTGGCTGGAAATACGTTGCCAACTTAAGCTAAAAACGTTAGAAATACATAATTTTATTGAGGCCTAGAAGTAGGGGTTTTTTATGGCTTTGCTGTATTTTTGCCATTAGAAAGAAAAAAATCAGTGTAATGAAGTACCAAAGCCAACTGTGCACAGATGTTAAAACAGCACGAAAAAGCCAAAGCAGCAAAGTGGAGGGTTTTCTCTTGCAGTCTGTTATTCACAGTAGCCTTTGTCAGTACTAGTAAAGAGATCAGCGAGAGGATGTATTCAGGTAGAAAGATGATTTTTAAATTGTATCCCTTTAAAAATGCAAGACTAAATCAGGGTGTCTTTTAATCTGACTTTATGCAGCAGTGTTGAAAAGTTGGAATAGTTATCTGAAAATAATTAAGAGCCTGTGGAAGTGGAAAATAATTTTATACTTGCGTCAGGAGATATCCAGGATTCTAAAGCATGGGAATATAAAGCTTTTAATTATAATGTGACAGTTCAGCATGTAAGCTGTGCCATTTTCAGTTTCTCCATCTGACCATTAAAGAAAGCCAGTATAAATTCCATATATATTGCTTAAGTCATACATTGGCTCAATGATGACAGACTGCAAAGTGCTGTCATTCAGGGAGGCTTCAGTAAGGCTTCATCTGCTGCCTTGTGCTGCTTAGGATGGAATGTGTGGAGTTAATGAAGGGGAATAATTCATGAGAAGAGTTATTTGAGATACAGGTTGTGACATCAATTTGTATTAAATGCAGGAAGAGCAGTGAGGTGTGTGTATTCACTTCTTATTGTTAATGTTGAATCTGTGAGGCTGATTGTATAGGGCTGGATACAGATTCCAGGTTATCCAGGTGTTAACTTGTAACAAGTCTGCTGTCCGTGGGTTTAGACTGGTTTTGAGTGATCACATTAGCTTTTATCTGTGTAAATGGAATTATGCCTTAATGAGGGAGAAGTTTTGGGGTTTATAGTAAAAGGAATCTAGATTCGAAAGGTGAAAGGTAAGATCATGAACTGCACTAGATGTGGTAAAAATAGTCTCATATATTTTGGTAATACTGGACTGGAATTTAAATTTGTTTCTCTGCCAATGCAGGTTGAATCCATATGCCATTTTCATACATAAGTGCATCTGAGAACTGTCAAAGCTTGTGCTGCAAAGGAATGTGTGTGTCAAGGTAATTTTTAATGGATTTTGTGTTGAAGAGTAGTAGAAGTCATACTCTCTGAATCCAGTTTTGATCTGCTTTCTAGGATTCAGTGATTGCTATGTGCCTAAGTTCACTCACATCTAAAATTGATTAAAGTAGTATTGACACATATCACTTAAAAATTGCTGTGTTTTTCTATTGCCTCGATTTTTCAGAATCTGACGCAGTAACAGACTTGTTACTAACCTGCAAGACACCAGGATAGAAAAATGATATCAGCACTGTATTCAACACAGTACAAATTTCAGGTAGCTCATCTCAGTTTTGAAGATAATCAAATGAAAATTTTTACAGGAGAGGACTACCTGGCAAAGCACAAAAAGTAAGCCTTTTGGTAATTTTTTCTTCAGGAGCACTAAAGTTTTTCATAACTTTAGCTTGCACATGAATACATTGTTTTAAGAACTTACAGCTTATCCATAGAAAACTTCCAGAAATTCAGTTCAACTACATAATATCCAGGTAGACTGGCCTAGAAACCAGCAAAGTGCTGGTAAAGTTCAGAGGTTTGATTTAATTACTTCTGTAAGCTAAGCAAATTTGAGGATGCTGTAAATTGTTTTTTATTAAAGTGAAACATTAAGATACTTCATTAGTACAGAAACTTGTGTATCTCTTGAAGAGTCTCTTAAACTGAAGTGTTAAATAAAAACAAAATTTGCATATTATTATGTTTGGCATATTTGATAAAAAAGCATCTAATTTATATTTTTTTTTAAATGAGCGAGCACGTTTTGTTTCCTCAGTTTTTAGGCAAACATTTTTGTGTGTCTAGCTCTTAGCAAATTTAGCTGGAACACCTAAGTAGGCATAGATGTTGTTTGAGTTTTTCTGAGAGTTTCTTATGATGTATTGTCATGTGCTCTTTCAAAAACATGAAGTCAGCGATAAGAGTGATTGTAGCAGAGGAAGAAAAAAGCTGACAGGTTTGTTAGGGAGCATTTAGGCATAAATGGAAAAAAGGAAACCTTTACAATTAAGGAATACCCCAGTTAAATTCAGTGTGAAGGGGTAAAATTCTGTGTGAAGCTGCATAAGGAGCAGAGACTCAAGGCAAAAAGGGGGCTGTATCAGTTGGAGAGGTTGTTGTGAATTACTGTGCTCTTGATAATTAAAAATTTGGTGACAAATTTGCAGTAAATGCTAAGGTGTGTTTGGGAGCTGCCACTCTTCTTACACCTGGTATATTTCCTTACACTGGGGATCCCCAACTCAGGGACCTCTTTCATTTGTGACTGATCATTACAGTCTGGGAGTATTAGTTTAAATATTGCTCATGGAACAAAAACAGTGTTGGTTTGTGGAAGGGTGAAAGAAAAGGACTTTGGAGAATTTATTATGTTGCCATTAAATTTTTGTTGTCCGAGTGGTTTTTTTTCTTTTGTGTTGCTGTTTGTTAAGTTGTCTTGTCTTTACCTGCTAGAACAACCTACAGTTTCATTTGAATGACACCTAGATAAATACATTTTATTACAAATAAGGGTAAGTGCCAGTTTCTGCTTTTGCCCACACAAACTCAAATGCAGGCATAAAGACATTCACTAAACCGTAAAGAGAGTTGCAAATAAGTACCCCACATTAGTTTTTTCTTGTAAAAAATGTGATTCCTAGTGCTGCATTTCATCTGAGAGTCGTGAACTAATGACTTGTCACCAACAGAACTCTACCTTTCACACCAAATCTTAAAGTTGCCAAAAGTCTGGATATCACCATAAAGCTAAAAGTTTTTAAAAAATAAAATAAAAAAATCTTTAAAAGTACCTTTGGATATTTTGTAACACGATAATAACTTTTATTTTGTAAGATACATGGTTATATATCTTATGGTTATAATATATATATACATGGTTATAAAAGCATGCTTAAATAACTTTCTGGCCTGGTTGTGCTTTGTTTTTATTTACAATTTACAATGTTACACAGATTATGGATTATTTTCAAAATTTGCATTTACATTTTGACCCCAAAAATGTTGGATATTTGGATTCATATAATGCTCCATTTTTTGAGTAATATATTTCTACTCTCTCAGGCTGAAAAACCCTAAAATCCCCTCAACACTGTGGTTCTCACTGTGTCACAATGAGAGCAATCTGTTTTACTGGCCTCTGATTTTGGAATGCTTCTTTGGGAATCTTTTGCCCTTTCCAGGCTGATTTCTTGATAGTCTTTATAAATTTATTGCCTGGAACGTTCTGTCTGTCTGCTCATTGAGATCCTTCCCTTTTTTTTGTGTGTATTGAGCAGGATTTTGGCTGCTGCTTCCCATCTGCTTCCCTTGTTTGAGCAACTTCACAGATGATGTAGCATCACCCTGTTGCTATATTGTGTGCTTCGCTTCGGGGCTGAAGAGAACGTGCTTAGAAACATGGATGTCTGCTGTCCTTTGGAACTGGTACAGCATCTCTGCCAGGCTCATATCTCATTAGAAAGCCCCAGTAGGCAGCAATTTGTTCTACCAGTTGTGTCTCAGATGGTGCTGGTTCTCAGGGAATGTTTTCTTTACCTGTTTGTAAAGGTATTGCATTTATTTCTGATCTGGAAAGCAGGGACATTAGTTTTTGCTGTTATTAAAAGCATCTCATTCAGCCTCTTTCTGGACTTGAGCAGTGATTAATACTTGCACAGACCTAAGGCCAGTTAATACTTAACTCACTGGTAACAGGTTAGGATGTTCGAGGAATTCAGGGTTTGACCTTTGCTAAGAAAAATGTCCTCTCCATGCTTGGTTTCATGGAAAATGAAGGTTGTCAATCTGACAGTAGGTGAATCAAATACAAATGGGGAAACTGCTGCTTTTCCACTAGTGTCTGCTCAAGCATTTGTTTATTTATCTGTACTTCTTCCCGATGCAATCTTCCAAGGAAGCAAACAGCATGGGTAATGAATACATGCCCTTGAGTGGGCATTGTGTCTGAATGTAAGTATGTGTTTATGGGTCATACATTATTCCACGAAACCTCTTATGATTGTTTCCTATTAAATAGGATGGCTTGATTCATGGTTATTCTGCATTTCTTTAATGCTGTCTGCCACAGACAGCAAGCTCTAAGGCTGTCTTAATTGAACACTAAAGTTGAGAAGAAATGGACAGATCAGCATGCGGATCTAGGAGTGTTGGTTGTATAGCTGCCACCAGCTATTGACAAGGACTGTAGTTAGGTCCTAATTTTGGCAAACCCATCAGCAGAGATTGCTGGCAGGGATTACTAGCCATATCATGGAAACTCCTGTATATGATACTATCTGTAAAGGGATAAATTTTACTGTTACATTTTTATTGAAGGAAAAGTTTTACTCAACATGGTTTTAGTGACATAAGTGTTTCTGCTACTATGAATAGCTGATACATACTAAAGTTTAGAAGGGATACATACTGTAGTTTAGAAGAATATTCTCCAGGGCAAATCACACCTACCTTAACACTCATCAGTTTGTTATTTTATTCAGGAAGTCCTAAACAATATCACTTAGAGAAGTGGAATGACTTGCTGAAATCCTGAAGTAGTTCAGTAGCAAAGTAAGAATAGCACCTAGCAAGTCTCAGTGTAGACTTAAGTCTCTCAAGTGCATGTGTGCAATGTTTTATTGGTGCAGTGGTACTGGTATAATTCACATGGGAAATTTATTTTAGCATAGCCTGTTCCTTTAGTGACATCCTGCTGCAAAGCCCCTTTGCTTGCTAAGCTTGCTGTTCCTAACACATCACCTGTAGTACACTGATGGGACAGTGAGCCCTGAAATGCTTGTGACAAGGGATGTCAGCAACCGACTCTCATGTTTGACTATCAAGTGTCTCACCCAACTTCTTATAAAACATAAATTCTTGGTATTAAAACGTTCAGTGCAGTTGTGTGTATATGTAGACCAAAAAGAAATTTCAGTCCTCTTTTTTTACAGGGATTGGGCTCTACCCAAAATTCTGTAACTGTATTCTTCAGTTCTACAGCATTTTGCTCCATGACTCAATGTACATCAAACTTTTCTATCAACTGTAGCTATGGCAATTGCCATGATTCCTTGAAATCCATGTAGAAAAGACAGTTATCCCATGAAACCTTTACTGAAATCAAGTTTGTTTATATCCTTTCTACTTTTACATTAGAGTGATTTTTTTTTTTTCCTTAAAGCATGAGAGACAGTTACATTGTGCAGCAGTTTTATAGCCTTGTGACAAATCAGTGACCTAAAAACATACTGTTGCCCCCTGGATTTCATGCATCATTATGTACTTGGAGAGAAAATGGATGATGCATTTGTTTGCAACTGATAGGTCTGTTAGCAGATACCAGCAAATACTGCAAATAGTCTGAGTCTAAACATAGCAGTTTTTAACTTCCAAAAACTAGTATAAACACATTACATGTTCTGTTAGGCACTGTTGTTTAAAAATGTTCAAGCAATCAGATTTTGGATGTTTTATTCTCTGTCATTTTGAAAGGTAAACCAAGATGGCCTCTGATAAACGATGGGAGAAAATTCAAGTGTTTCCTATGCCCTCTCAAAAAAACACCTTAAAATATGTTCAACCTAAGACTGCTTTGTTGATGTACTTTAGAGCGTCAAAGCCAAACCAGTATTATTATGCTGTAACAAACCAATTTGAGTCAATCTGCAATGAATCGAGTGCTGTACAGTAGTTTATAAATTACAGCAACAGTTTTATTTATAGCTTGTATTGAATCCAAGTAACCTACTTGAAAGAGGACAACTCAGCTTCCTGAGGTAATGAAGATGAGTTCATACCAGCAGCTGTATTGAGAAAAGAGAGCTTTTTTATTTTTATTTTTTTTCTATTTTGCTTTCTCTTTTTCTTCTTTTCAGACACCAAACTGAAAAAGTGTAGCTATCCTAAAGACAACCTAGAAATTTCTTTGTTTTGACAGTAATTATAAGCTTTTAATTTTCAAATGAGAAATTTTCATCTTATGCCTTGATTCTTTACTTTTGAAAGCTGGAGAACAAGAAAGATGGTGATAGCGTGCAGCGTGCAGTTAAGGTTTCTTTATGGAGGGAGGAAGGAAAGGCCTTGTATACTTCATTGAGACTTCTTGTTTCTCTAGGTATTTTTGTGTCCTTCCAGGGCCAGCATCGTAGCTGAGGGGAAGAGGAAGGTCCTGGTCATTAGGGTCTCCAAGTGAGTCACTATGTGCCCAAATGGTGCTGAGGAAAGGCTCTATGCAGGTAGCCAACCCCCAGTTCCTGGGGTCAGCTGGAGTCTGCTTTGACATTCCAGGGTTCCGGAGTCTGTTTTTTTCACTATATTGGAACACCTTCTAGAATATCCTCAAATGGCTTGTTAAGGCAGATCATACCATGAGCTGGCTTTACTCATGTTTTAATATTCTGTTTTCATTGCCAACTTCAAATGCTCTTTTTGATTTTTTTCCTGGATAAGTTGCATACTAGCTTCACGATAGTGACCTGCTGTCATTTTATCTGTAATGCGTTTGTCCTGTCTGTCTTTGAGGTAGTCGCAGCATGTAAGTTCGCTGTTTGATTCCTAACAAAATTCTGCTTTTCCCCAAGAATATTTCTGATATAAGCATTCCTTGTTGCCTTCTAAGAAATCTTGGTCGCTATCATTTCTCAAAGGTTTTGTTCCTTGTGTCAGTAATGTGAATTTACTATGATCTATAAACGTATTTACTGTGGAAAACCAAATTATTCACCATTTAAAACAATTTATGTTTGGAGGATCTATAGTTTTCCTGAACTTTAATAGTTAGTAACTGGTTTAGGACTTTTTGTTCTATTTCTTACTTTGGAACAGCTTTGTGTCGTTGTCAGACAATTGAATTGCTTTGTACCACCTGGCTTATTCATGCTGTAATTGTTTGTACCACATTTTTATTAAGTCAGTATACTGTGTTAATGCAGGATGATCAGTGTTTCTGTGCGACTGAGGATAGAATATGCTTTTATCTTTTCTTCTAGTCAGCAGCAAGATATTTAATCTCTTTTTTTTGATCGTAGACTTCTTTTAAATTCACTGAGATGTTTTGTAGTTACTGAGCCATCCAGCCTCCTCCCAATCTGGTTATGTTAGGAAGTATCACATGCTTTTGAATAGTTGATAAAAAGATGCTCAGTGGTGACTGAAATCCTAGGGAAATGATGATTTCATGATGTCATGGGGTTAATTCTGCTTCTGAAATTTGCTTCGTGCAATCCTGAAGTACAAAGAGCAGTTCTGATATTGGGAGTAATACCATTGCATCAAGACTCCAGCTTCCCATTCTTTAACATGAACAAAAAGATTTCCTTTATCTGCTTGTCCAGCTGGTACCTAGTCAGGTCTACATCATTGCAGGTTTCCCATAGTAACACAATTGCTAATTGCTTTGAAAAATCTTCTGATGCTTTCCCAGTTTTTATTTCAAAGGAGCAGGTTTTTTCTTTTATGCAGTTAATATCTGTCTCTTATTTTCATTTCTCATGTATGGCATTTAAAATAGTTCTGATGAGGCAAATCTTATGCTAATCTTTTACTTGTTCCTTAATTGCATCTTTACTGTTTGGGCAGAACTGCCACACTATCAGAGTGCCGCTGTAGAATCAGATCTTCGTTGAGCATTTGCTCTCAAATTATACTTCAGAATTTTTTGTCATGGGCTGTTGGTTCTGAGTGTTTGATTCTCTGAGACCTCTGAAGAGCAGAGCTGACAAAGGCAGACCTAGCTGATAAACCACCTTAAAGGTTTGATAATCAAGATACTCTTCCTATTCCCAACACTTATCACCTCCTTTATATGTACATGATAAGCTGACTACCTGAATACATGTTCACATGTTATATACAGATAATAGAGGGTTTTGTCTACACTGCAGGCTGAGATTGTTCTTCAGTGTGCTTGGTGTGGTCTCTGGTTGTCCAGGCTGGGGGACCTGTTGAAATGTGTGACAGCTCTTAATCATATATGGGTTTGTTTGAAAGAGAAGAATGGGATGGTGGCCACCTGTGCAGTCAGGCTCTGGAAGCTGGGAAGTGCTTGCAGAGCCCACTGTTGTGCTTAAATAAGTATGGGTAGGAGTGAGTTACATACATTCATTTTAGTTACAAAGTATAGTATGGTGTAGTGGCACCAACTGTGAAGTATGCTAGTGAAAGACTTCTCAGGCTTATGGGGAAGGGAGTTAAAAGGCTGGTATTTCAGACATTTGAAATTAATATTATCCTTACTGTACATGCTTTGTTTTGTTTTCCTGTCTTAATAATCCACCAGCTATAGGAGACAAACATTTGGGCCATTTGTCATCTTGAATTCATGTCATTTTACATATATAAACATATCACAGGAACATTTCTTTATTTATTCACTTTAATGGACTGTGACCAAGATGTTATTTTCTTTTTGTGTGATTTTTGTTTCTTTTCTGTAATCTCTATGGTGTTTTATATTGCTTTCTTTTCCTTTATTGCGAAGCTTATGCATATTATGTTCATACAGCCTCTCTGTGGTACAGTACCATAATGAGTGGAAGAATTTTTGAAGTCTTTGTGACTCTTACTCTAAATGGTAAGCATGCATTTACTTATGTTCTAATGCTTTCCTTGGATTTTGATATATTAGCAAGTCCTTGGAAAAGTCCTTAGCATATCAAAAGTCCTTAGCTTTGCGTAAGTGTCCAATTGAAAATGTACGTCGTATGTGTAAGTGCAATTTTTAATTTTGGCAGCCAGGAGCTACATTTATGGGCTACAGTTTCTGCATGTCAATTGCTGCATAAAAAAAAAAAAAGCAAACCCAAGAGGTTAGTTGTTCTTCTGTTGTTGCAAGCAAATGGGTATTAGGAAGCCTATCCAGAAAATGGCTCAGCAAATGGGTTTTGAGTGTCATAGTTAGGCTGAGGAAGTTTCATCCTCAAAGGGCTGCTTTATGTTGCTATTTTTTAATGGTTTTTTATTTGTTTGTTATAATCATTGCTATAACGTTATGTGTTGAACTGACTGGAAAGATGTTTTTAATCTGGATTTTAATCTGAATCTTCTCAAAACACAGAAAGACTTGAAAGACCGCCATATGCAGATTTGTCCTATCTGAGATTAGTGGTTTCTCAAATAGGGGATATGCAATGGAACCACAGTTTTCTGTCTAAGGAGAATATCTTCTCCTAAATTAATGTTTTGTATACTTATCAGATGTCTCTGGATGTGAGTGCTTTTTCTTTTACTAGCCACAAACTCTTCAGAGTCGTATAATGCAGTGAAGTATGCAGAAGCCTCTGCTTTGTTCAGTGTTTGTTCCCATGAGGTAACTTGTACTCTACACAGTGTTTCATTCTTTTGGTGGCTCTTTGCTGGAGGAAGGGGAAGCTAATTTTGTGAAGTGAAATATGGTCACTGGGTACTGTGCTTGGATCAGGGTGAGTGTCCTGGAGTTAGATCAGACCTTTATTTCACTCTTTGTTCTCAGTATGGTTTTGTGTCTTAGCACTGATTGTTTTTTATTTTTTTAATAGTGGAAAGCATCAGAAAATAATGGCAAAGACACATAAAAAAGTAGAAGAAAGATTCTATGTTTATGGGGAATTGTCTTTACTCTGTAGATAGCACCATGACTAAGAGAAGAGTGATAACATGCTGTTATAGTCATTTGCATAGAAAAACTGTATATACCATCAAATCCTTTCCAGGCTCTTGTCTCCCAGGCACCAAATGATGTCTGAACTATCTTTTTTTTAAGCAGAAGCACAAGCAGGCTGATGCCAGTACAGTGCAACCCTGTGGGAAAACTTTTAGAGCTCTGCAAAATGCTTAGCTCTGAGAAGCTAAAGCAGATGTTAGAGCAGAAAGAATTTACGCCAGAACTTGGTGAGATGAACAGAAGGGGAAAAGGTAGTGAAGGAAACAAAAAAATAAGAGGAGACTAGGCTGGACTGGGACAGAGCAAATAGCGGAACACTGTGGACTGACTGAGAACCTAAGTTTGATATGAACTGAGAATGCAAGATAGTAAGACTCAAGAATTGGGAAAGAAAGGATGGAAAGACAGAGATGTAAACAGCAAAAAAGGCAGAAGCAAAAGAAATGGTGGTAACAGAAGACATCAGAGCTCTGAAGTTAGCACTATTTTTTCCTCTCTAGTTAATTTCACTTGTTAACGTTATTATATATGAGAAATCTGGGTTTGGTCCTTCTGGCAGTCATGGTACACTGGTTGCTTGAAATAGGGGAAGTAGCAGGAAAGTAATATGATTTAACTTTAGGAAGCAAGTATGAGAAAATCCAGTATTGGATTGCTTTCCTTTTAGTTTACAAAGTGGCAGTCATTCGCCAAGTAGGTGCTGCAGAATACTTTCCTGGTCACCAACTGTGCACTTTTTTCTGTATTTTTGCACAATTTTATGAACACTGAGAGCCCAGGCATGTAAGAATTAAAACTTTATATAAGATCAGTGGTGGTATCCAACTCTATAAATACTCTTGTTACTTTGTCAAAACAGCTGCTTCAAGAAAACACAATGTAGCAAGTGGGAAACAGTTTGGAGATCACTGGTTTATGGAGACTGGATTAAGAATAAGTTTACCAACTCTAGTTTTGCCCCATACTGAAGTAAACAAGTTTAAATTTGCATATAATAATAATACATGCCCAGAAATGGGGGGGAGGGGAAATTAAATATCACACTATTGTTGTATTAGAGAAAACAGAGGATGAAGCTGTGGCCTTTATTGAGCTTTTCACAGTATTTTAGTAAATTTGCAAATAAAATTGTACAATACCTTATTCATATTGAAAAATTACACAATCATAAGCTAAGAAATTAAATTTCAAGAGTCTTAATCCATTCAATTTTTACTCAAAAGTCAACATTTTGGCTGTGAACAAATTAGGATGAGAAGACTCAAGAAGAAGGCACATGCTACCAAAACATGGTAATTCAGAGGAGAATATTTTCTGACAGTTCTGTAACTGTTCGTTATACTAACAGTCTACATCTCAAATGGTTTCAAAATGTTGTGCAAGTCATGCTTTTTGATAAGTCTCCCTACAAGGATCTGTTTGCCCTTGAGTAGAACACAGTAGCTCTTTGTAGCAGTGAATAGCAATTACTGGCAGCCGTTAGTGTAGAAGAATAATTTCTCTACGTGCGGGAATCTTTGATAGGAACCGTATTTATTTGCACTGAATTATGGTTCAGTATACCAAGCTTTTCTTTATCCCCTCTCTTCTGGTCTTCAGAAATGTCACTGAAGTTCACAAAGGGAGAGGGCCAAGAGTACAAAAGGCACCAGCCTAAATGCTGTTGAGATGAATTATACAAGACCCATTACAGGGGTGAAGTGACGGAAGCACTGGCTTGACTTTTTGCTTGTAGGCTAACTTTGTCCTTAATGAACAAATTAGAGGTGTGTCTTAATGAACAAATTAAGAGTCACATGTTGATGTTCCATCAGTGTAAGGTGCTACTTTGTGGTCTCCCAGAGCAACATGCTTAGTCTTGGCTATAAGCTGATAAATCACCACAATTTCCTCCCTGCTGGGCACGTTTGGCAAATCTTGCTTCATTCACTTTGTCAGCAATGCTCCAAAATTCCATGCAGTGTCACATTGCAAAACCAAAACATGAGCAGTTCCTTATGTAGTAGATTTCTGATTTGAAGTTGAGTATTTAATTTTATACTAGGTAATGCTAGATTTTATACTAAGCATGTTTAAAATTTGAGAAACAGTATTCAGTGCCATGTGAGGTTTCTGACTATAGTTGTGTTTTAGATATAGAGGTAAATTAATTGGGACTACTACAGTCCTTGTGAAATAAGTGTGTTTCAGTGTTCTGTAGTAAGAAAAACAAAAACAGAAATAGTGGATTTGAATGAGGGTGGAAAAAAGAAGGATCAGGTTAAAAATGTAGTTTAAAAGTCTATTACATATATGCAGCAATCAAAGCAGCTGGGGTGGATATTTATTCAATAGACAAATTAGCTTATTTCTAAATTTTGAGGAAACCAAGAAAAGCCTAAAGAGGGTTATTAGAGTGAATCTGCAATCAGATATTCAATTCAGATTACTAAAATAGGTGGGTGGGGTTTTCAAATACTAGGAACCAACTTGGATTGGCCTGCAATACTTAGACAAGATTTACCAGTTTTGCTCCACTAATTATGTGTTGTCATACCCATGTAATTACACTTTCCATTATGTTCCCAGTCACTCATTTGAATGTCAAGTGCAGGAGAGCTAGTGTCTTCTAATTTATGTTGTTAATGGGAAAGAAATGTCAGCACATTATCTTGTTTTGCTAGAATGTAATAATGTGGACTCAATTCTCTTATCTTTCTTCTGTTGCAGTTGTGTACAATTACTGAAAAATGGTTTCAAGGAGGTTATAAGCAACTTCCTGCTTTCTGAAGGGATTGTCACTGAAAGAAAGGACTCTTACAAGCATTAGGAATATACTTTTAATAAATAGATAGTTTTAATAGTGATTCTTTAATTTCCTTTCACAGATATAAACAGGCTCATAGAGTCAAATATTCTAAATTCATCTTTAGGGTCATTCAATTTTATTTCCTGTGTTTATTAAAACATTTAAAAAATAATTTCCAGATCAAACAGAGAACTTCTTGTTGAGCTGGAACATGTCTGTTAGAAACTGGCTGTATTTCTGCTAGCTGTAGTCCTTGCTTGCTCATACACAGAACGTGTTTTATTTGTGTCACTTGATTACTTTTGAAGAAATGGCATTCTTCAGTGTAATCAAAATCAGACTTACTTACAACTTTATTTAGAGCCAATGAAATTTTTGGATAGATTTTAGCTGTATCCTCAAAGCCTCTGTAAAGTGGATTTAGGCATTTACAAATATGTGTTGATCATATGTATTAAACTAGACTGAGCAACCATTGCTCTTTGTTCCAATTCCATTCCCAGTACAAATTAAGGTTATATTCCTTTCTTTTCAATAAAAGTTCTTAGCTGCATGTGAAAATAAGGGATGTTATTGTCCCATTGTTCCTGGGGCAAGACACTGTTGACATCGATGCATAATTTATGCAACAATATCGATTTCTTTTGCTATTAGTCACAACATCTACTGTATGATGAAGCAGAAAGAAAAAAAATGGTTTGGGAAGGAAAAGTTCTCTGTGTGACAAGCAGCGTGGATCATTTCAAAGGGAAAAAAATTATATCAGCCCATTTACTTTTCTTCTTTAGAGGTACTTTCAATCACAATTTTGTGACCTTGTGAAAATCACCCTTTCTGTTATTTCAAATACAACACTATTATGAGCAGTAATATTTGCATTAGTAATGTAATGCAGGCAAAACAAAAATCCTAATCAACAGTCTACTTCTAAAAGATTTTTTTTCTGTTTGCCATTGCCCAATTTTAGAAGTTAAGAATTGAGCTATAGCATCACAAGTAGAAATTTATAATCGGTAGAACACTGAAGATTCAAGCTCAGCCTTTTGGATGTTGCTCTGTGGCACAAATAGTGAAAGATATAAAAAGATATGTCACATATAAAAAGATATGCAGTAAATGGCAGTCTTCTTGTAAGTAGAAGCACATCGTTTGTACCCTTTTCCACACGAACTGCACTTCAATAATGTGCTGATGTTAGCCCTAAATCCTAACCTACAGTTCATTTTTTGATCACAGCACTTTTCCTTGGTACTTTACAATGCAAAAAAAAAAATAGATTAAGTATAAAGAGACATTTATGGCTCTCTCTGCTATCAAACAGAAAAAAAACCCCAAACTTGTTACAGATTCATTCTATTTAGTAGTTTAATCATCTTGTGAATCATCAATTTTTCATCAATGTTAATTTCAGTTCATTTATCAATTTTATTAAGAACTGGCTAAGCCACTGCAGCCCAGGGCAGAATTCCAGTATTCAGATGTAATTTGAAATATTTCTCAAACTTAGTTATTCGAGATTTGTAGCAACACAAATGTGATGAGAATATGACCATCAGCATTTAATCTTGATCCTTTGCAAAATAATGAAAATCTTCTTGTGAGACACCTAATGCATGAAATCTAATAATTATGAACTTGTAGAAAATTCACCATATCAATATGAAGTGCAGTAAGTGGCTGTTATGGTCAAGAAGAAGAAATACTCTGAGGAGTTTTCTACTTCAGTCCTGTGTTTATTCTTCACAAGGCAAGACCCACTGCATGTGTTCAGCCTTTTATATCATCTTTGATTTCATCATTTTTCAGTGTGGTTGGAAGGAAAGATGCTATGCACATTGTTTTCTTTGAAGCATAACGTGAGCTAAGGGCTAGACTGAACAACTCAGGCTGCTTGCTTTGTTATTACTCAAAATGACCTCAGACTGTTCTTTTCCCCTTACATGCTAATTGTAGTCTTCCTGGTGGCAAATATAGTGCTGCTGTATTTAGATTTAGTCTGTCCTTCTCACAAACTTCTACTTCTTCCTAACTGATTGTGCCTTAATGTCCTTTTCAGTGTTTTTTAATCCCACAAATATCTTCTGAATAGTGAGCTTGTGTTGTATTTCGCAGTTTGTGGAAATTCTGCCGTCTCTTTGTTGAGATTCCCTCACATCTGTTCAGTTCAGAAAGTCTTCAGAACTATCACTTTTTAATTCTATTGTCTCCTGTGGGGTTTTTTAAACATATTTTTATTTGATACTCAGAGAAAGCCACACTCCAAAAGATCAGCTATTCCGTTAGAATCAGCATTTCAATCGCTATGATGATAGCTTGATCCTGAAATAAGGGTCTGCCCCCAATGAAGTTATTAGAATTTTCTGTAACAGCTAAGCACTACAAATACACTGGGGGATGCTGCCGTTACACAGCTTTTCTTTAAAGTTTTCTTGCTGATGGTTGTACAAGCATATCTGCTGCCCTGAGAAGCATAAACATAAAAGCGTTCCCATTAGAGTAGCAGGTGGGAGGGCTGTTAATCAACTGAGTGCCTTGTTAAAGAGAGAACTGAAAAGTCTTCCTCAGCTGAAGCTTGATCCAGTGCCCATTGAAGTCAGCAGGTGGCTTTGACTTAGATCTGGCCTGCAGTGTCTCAGATGAAACCAAGAATAAAGCAGAAGGTGCCATGGGTATTTGTTAAGAGGAATTCTCCTATCACTTGATCTCTGGGAAAGAGGTAGATTACATTAGTTTGTTTTTTTAGTGTTTGGGGGTTTTTTGGGGGAAGTATGAGACTTCCCTGGCACTGGGATTTCAGAACACACTGTACTGCTGGTTCCATGACTATGTACCACTGAACAGGATAGTGACAAAACAAGTGACAGCTTTGATACAAAATTATTTTATATGAAAATAGTGCAGGTAGAATTTGGTGAATGGGCAGGAGACCTGGAATAGTTCTAGCTGCCTGCATTTTCTCTCTCAGCCTCTGAGATGTAGAATTCTGCTGTGGAATTCTGTCTCAGCCTCTGCATGCATCCTTCCAGACTGGTTTCCTGCCAAAACCTCTGAGAAGATACTGTCTTGAACTTGGTGTGATTCTGGCTTATCTGCAATAGGCCCCTGAAATCTTGTAACGCTGTGTTTTTACTGCAGAGGTAGTGTGCATCATCTGCACTGGCAATAATTTAAGAGGAATTTTTTTGACTCTCAGGAGAACACCAAATTACACTGCAGCTTTTTTCTTTAGCTAACTGGATACTTTTATTAGTTTCACAGAGAGGCTGAATCCCCATCTCAGTGCTACACTAATTTTCACTATAAATTAGATGTCAACCTACACGCCTTATGGGCCAGTTAGCTTGAGTGAAAAACACTGCTTCAGCTAGGGAATTGTGTTTGGTAGGAACTGAGTGAGCATCAGTACTCAGGATATAATTGAACTGGTTCTGAGGTGACAGTGAGGCTATAGAATCCCATACACTGCTCACATGCAGTTTGTTTCTATATAAAATATAATCTATGAAGTGAGTACTCAGTGTTTTCTAAAAGGAAAAATTGTAGTTTTTATTGTTCTGTGTTTTCATTCCCTTTGTATATTTTCTTATGTTACTTTCAAGAGCAGAGATCTGTTTTCTGCAGGCTGCCTGTTTACAGATGATTTGGTGAGTACTGAATCTTCCCTGAAAGCTCAGTCAGGGAGTGACTCTGTGTCAGTGCCTTGCATTCCTCCACCTGGGCCCTCGTGTAATGCCATCTTGTGGAGTTTTTGTTATATTGCTCTAGATTAAAATGAGTAACAAATTCTGTGGGTTTGGCAAGTACTTTCCCTTTGCTTGCACATTTATCTTCTCATAAGAGACAGAATAAGCCACCAAGCTCTAAAGCGTGATCAAGAGTAGTAAATAACTCCTGGCTTTAAAATAACAGAAAACTACTTATAGACAGGTTGTCAAGGAGGCAATTTAGTACTCTTGATCAACATGTTAAGAATCTATTTTCATACACCACAATATTCTTGTAGGCATTATAGCAAAGGAGAATTTTAAGGGAAGGTACGAAGGAGAACCAGAAAGTGCCTTTTTGGATGTGTCAACTCTTAACTTGACAGAAAGTATAGAGGTGCTTGTCTGAAAAATGAAAAGCTAGGTAATGGAAGCTGTCACTATAGCTTCTTTGAAGGCCTTTAAATACTTGATGAGAGATGATGGGTAAAAAGGATTAATCATAAAGAGCCTTGAATGTTACGGCAAATACCTTACAGTTAATACAATAGAGAAGGGACAGTTAGTAGAAGGTTGCAAATAGCAATGTTATAGTTAGACTGACAAGCAAGGCTGATGATTTGTGCAGCAGCATTCTTCACAAATCTATTATCTGGAAAAAGTCCAAAAGATTTTTGCTTTTCCATACATTTTACTATTTTAGGTTAACATAATCACTGACAAATAAATATTCTTTATCTTTGTTTTTTCCTTCTGTCAAATGTGTCACTGTGTCACAATATCACGTGGAGTCAGGCATATTCTTGGGAAGTTCTGCAGCTAAAACATACACAGTGAGACACCTCTATGACATGGATATTTGCAGAAGGTATTTATTTATAGTATAGATCAAACAGCAATGCTTAATTCTCTGTTGACTTTGTTGCATTTTTAGCACACAATAACCGTATTACCCACTTGAGTGAAAGTAGGTAAACAGGTAAATATTGTTTCTATGAATATGAAATGCTCTCTGAGCTGAGGTGGTATAGTTTACCTGGTATCTATTGCTGTTTATGCTACTCTGCTGTAGTTTGATGCTATCTAAGAGAACAGTTTTTAAGAATCCGTTTCTCTGTGTATTTTTGATTTGGTTTGTTAAGGGTTTGTTTTGGTTTGTTTTTTGCCCTACTGAATATGCTGAGAAAGAGTTTATATCAGTTTATTAGTGTCCTAGTTATTCATGCTGTTCCAGACAATTCTATAAGGTTATTTTCTGAATACTGTATCTGTAAGGTTTGATTCAGACAGTAGTAGACTCCTAGAAAAGACCTATGGGAGTTAAAAGGAAAATTCCCTTACACTCCAGAATCATGCAAATCTTCAGTGTTTCAGAGTCTTTGGCAGGATGAGAAAGATCAGTGGAAGATTCCAAGAGTAAGATCCCTATCCATTGAAATGAAAGGAAACTTATGCCTTATGACTGCTGCTGGGGTACATTTTAAAGTCAGAGAATACTATTGTAGTATCATATTAAAGGAGAATCTTGTCATCTCCATTTAAAGAGTATTTCCCTGGAAACTGCACAGTAGTTTACTTATAGACAGAATTTTTATTTTTATTTTTTATTCAAAATATCTGGTACTGCAGCTGTTTCAGAATGCTGTAGTTATTGAAGCTTTTTTTTAAGGATTATGGCCAAATTTTTAAAAGCAACTTTAGGCTTTGCTCCAGTCCTTGTTTTACTGACTTATTATTCTGTAAAATGGACTGCTTCTGCTCCTGTACTGCTTCTGCTTTCATAGCTTCTTTTACAGATATTATATTTCACTTTAATTACTAATAAATAAGTTATGTAAAAATTAGAATTAGATCAAATGCGGATGTCAACACTACTGAAGTGTGATGAGATTGCTATCTGATGGCTCAGGTTAGGCCTGTTCCTGGACCTATGTTTCTATTTTTGAAGTTTGAGATACACTTGATTAAAAAAAATTTAAAATCCAAGTCTTGATTACACTTGCCAGAAGATCAAAGGATAGCCCTCAAGATATAATTTGAGTTTAATCCAATATAAGAACTATGTAGAAAAGCACTGTTTAAAAGGGTTTTTTCTATGTTCTTTCTCTACCCCCACTTTTTTGAGTATGCCCTTTCCTGGTTTTAAGTAAATTAAGAGTGTCAGCTACTTATCACACAATAAGTAGCTGGCTTCATTTCATCTCTTCTCAACTTTTGGGAAGGGACGTAGCCCAGAGACATTCTTAAATTACATGGGAATTGAATTGACTTGAGAATACTGATATCATAAATGTAATGGGAAGCCACCCGTATGTGCATGTTGAACCTAAACACAACATCTTTGGTTTGTATGAATTCACTGCTGCTCTTGATGCTATATAGGAAAATGAGAAGGGTTCTCATGTTGAGAAGCCTGTTTGTGATTTAGAGTTTGTCTCATTTTCATAAAAGAATTCTGCATTTTGGGAGGACTGTTCAAATGCAGGAAGTCTCACAAGTTAGGTGGAATTTCAGATCCTGAACTGTTACACAGACTCGTAGCTTATTCTGTGAGCTACCTGAGGACACATCAATATACTAAAGAGTAAATTAGATCTAAGAAACCTGACTTGTGGAGATTTTAATTTAGATAACTAAAGGTTCCTGAAAGTATTGCTTACAATGAATTACAACACGATTTGTTTTGGAAACTTGAGTGTTCACCAGGAAAATCTGTCTGGCCTTGTTTTCCCATTGAATTTCATTTTGGTGCAGGTGCCACATAAAGGTCATTCTCATCCAGGCAAAGCAAAACATTACTTGAAAGCAAAACATTGAGCTCAATAAATGCCAAAGGCTGTCTGAGCTGAAGAGGTGAAAGGGGAAATTATCTTTTGTTCTTCACTGGAAGCAGACTTTGTGAGTTTCATTACTCATATGTGCATTTCTTCTTGTCACAGTATCAATTTCATTGTCTTACTTTTTGTGGTTCTTGCTCAAACAGCAGTATAATACACCCTGTGTTGTGCTCAGCGAAGGTGAAAAGCCAGCTAAAGAAACATTTAAAAATATCAGTGTTAGCTTATTTATAGACTTTATTGTACCTTTTTCTGACCCAGAGGGACTTACTCATACAACGTAGTTTTTTCCAAGGAGAACCAGAGTTGTAAGTCCTTCAGAAGGTTTTTAGGCTGTCTTTTTCACTGCAGAATATGAGCAGTGCATAGTTATGCAGTGCACCTTTTGCCTGACGTCCTTCAGCTGAGGACTTTTTAAAAAGACACATGCTGTTGTGCACTTCAGTCAAAGGCGGTATCAAAAACATCCACTTAGTATCTTAAGCAGAAGATGACTGATGATGGTTCTCTGTCCCTAATGCCAATGCCATTTATCGGATATTGAAAATTTTGCTTTCAAATTTGTGTGTGGCATTTTGTGTACCCAAAAGTGAGAATGCATCCAGTTAGTGTTAGAGCAAAACTACTGAATAACTGGATAGATGCATACCGAAACATTTAATCTGCAAACTTGAGGTGAGCACAGCACTGTGTAGGCATGATGTTAGGTGCTTATCATGTGCAAAGAATGAGAACAGAGTTACTGACATTAAAAGGTTACTCTTCAAAACACTTTCTATGGAATAGATGTGAATTGTTAGCAATGTCATGATTGAAAGTGTGCAAGAATGCCTCTCTTTCTGCTACTGTCAATAGTCAAAAAGTGTGGTAAGGAAAGAAAGAGGAAAGTGGCTGTTTTAATAAAACTTCTAGATCGAAATGTAAAATACCCAAATAAGTAGGTTTATTTCTTTTTATCTAAATGCCGTAAAAAGAGTTAACACAACTTGAAATCCTGAGCACCAATTAGAGTGAAGAGACAGTAAGATTTGTCGGGTTGGCAATCCTTGATGCATTAGATGAATGCCAGAGAAAGACTATTCTTCTCTTGGAGTTTTGCTAAACAATAGAGAAAATTTGTGAAGTGTTGTGAGGTTCAATCCTAGTGAGGTTCAAGTCTAATGAGACCTAGATGGGACTGACAGTTGACTTCATGAGACAGACTGTACACACCCCTGTGTTTAACAAACAGATGATGTCTGGCATTTTTAATTTGACTTCTGAGTAGGTGTGAAAAGCAGAATCTGATGCTTCATAAATATTCAGCTGTATTATTGGCTCATGTCTGTTAGGTTACGTGATAAAAGCCTGTCTACATACCCAGAAAGGAGCATAGAGAGACAATGGTGGGTGGGGGTGCCAAGGTGAAGCTCTGCTCAGCTACTGCCAGGCCCATTGATGGAGAACTGTTAGCTCATCAATGGCTCATCTCCATAAACCCAGAGGAGCACAGAGGCACAAAGGCATGGCAGGAACCCAAATTAAGGATTCAGAGGAAGGAACCCTCTTGTTTGGGCCCTCCCTGGGACTGTCCTCAGGTGTCCAGGTGTGAAACCCCATCAAGATGAGTCAACACTGGATCACCTTTTGGACTGGGAAGGGTTGCTGCCTAGGGACATGTGACACATGGGATGCGAGGGAAGAACATTTTGGAATTGCATGGGACCTATGGGATGTTTAGGGGAGGAATCAGAGGTGGGGTAAGGGATGGATTTAGTTGATTTAGGGAGCAACAAGTATGGAAAAAGATAAGGGGATGAAAGGGCTGGTCTGTTGTAAGTAGCTCACTGGTGGGTCTGCTTTTCTGGCCATGCCTTGCACCTGATTGGCACGGTCTGTCCTACCTTTCAGAGGGCCCATGTGCTTGGTGTCAGTATCTGGGGAGCCTGGAGTGAGTGAAATCAGTGCCATCCACTGTGGTGACTGATCTGTGTGGCCAGCTATGTATTTATGTAGTGTATATATGTGGTCTGTGTGCATTTGCCTACTTGTGAATATGTATTCAGTGTCACTGCTGGTTGGACCTGGGGCTATGGAGCTGCAGAAGCCTCATCTCTCTTGTGCTATTGGATCCAGCACGATATATTTTTCTCTTAACAATGTCCATAGCTGTTGAGTCAGAGGTGCAATAACTGTCCTCAGAACCAGTCATTAAACTGCGTAACAGTTGATAAATAGTGAGAAGTCTTTTTGTGAGGACATGGTTCATTTTTTTTAATTCAGCAAGTTTACAGTTTCTTTTGTCTCGTTTTGTTTCATGAAGAACCTTGTGCTGTACATTGCTCTCCCCTGTATAACTTTACTGATGTGAAATTTAAGACAAGTTTGAAATACCTGTTTTTTAAACATCTTCAGCTTTTCCTTGCATCCTGGCAAACCAGGTTTCAAGGGGGAGAACAGTTGCCTGGAGAGTATTACTCATTAATTCCTGCTGGTGACATTTTTTTATTTTGTGCTTAATTTCTTGCTATGTTGTTTTGCAATGGTTGAGAGTCTTTTGTTTTGTGACACAGTGATACTACTTGATTTTTTTTTAACTGTGAGATCTCCAGTGCTTTTAGTTTTTGTTTTCACAGACATGAATTTAGGTTGTCAGTTGTTCAGTATCATGTCCGGGTTCACAGCAGTAAGTCCTAATCACAAACAGAGCAGCAGTATTCATTGCCTTGTCATTACTCACACAATAGTTGGAACCTATTGGGAAAAAAAGTCCCCTCATTGATATGAGGAAGAAACGTGACAAAGCATTTTGCTTTGAAGTGGTGTTGGGTTGCATTATCCATTGCAAATAAAACAGTTATCAACATCTACTTGGAAATAATTCACAAGTTGAAAGAACAACTAAATTGCATGGATTTCTCATTAGGAACCAGCTGAGGTAAGCCAGAAGCCATTTGCCTAGCACAGACATGTTCCCTGGGAGGATGTGAGGTATTTCAAGCAGGAGAATGCCATCATGCCACGAAGTTCCTGATGTGTGAAAGATAAGATCTTGTTTCAGAGCTTTTTGAACATCTGTTTGCATAATGTTTTTGGAGCCATGTAGCATAATAAGGATTTGCATAATGGTGTCATGCCAAGGCTGAAGGACTTTCCCAGTTCAGTTGTCTGTTTTCTAAACCTGGCAGGTCTACATTAGGCTCTTTTCATCTAGTAGTAGAGTTACAATTCGACACTTATCCCTTGTTCTTCCTTTTCTTATGGACAATAAGCTTTCATTTTATTTTCAGATCAAGTACAAGGATACATTTTCAATAAACAAGTCTGGTAATATTACCAGTTGCATAGTGCTTCCAACATTTTATGCAGCTTTGCTAGACTAGGAAGTAGGGAAGTCCTGAAGTCTCCCTTGTCAACTGCCATATGCTTGGGCACGTCACTTTTTCCATTTTGAAGTCAATGGGGCTGTGTATGGCAAAAGCAGAATTGCTTGTTTCTTTCATATAGCCTACTGAGTTATCAAGAAAGAGAAAAATCTTTTTTTGTGCTATTAATATTACCTAGCTTGAGAGATGGCAAATAACCTGGAATAATATGACAGAAATTAACGCAAGAGTGACATTAAAAGAAAATTTTCTAATTTGAGATCTGACACTATTCCAGACTTCAGTGTTAGTGAATATTTAATGGTTAGACATCTACTGAAAGGAAGTGGACTGAATTATTTAAGGGCATCACAAACCCTTGAGTATTTAACCCCTGAAGCACAGAAATTCATAACTAAGGCTTAGTTATTCTGATGTAATGTTGTTCATTTCCAGGCTTGCTCTCATGCTATTTTATTTTTGATTATTAAAGCAATATTGGTGTACACAATACAAGGAAAACTGAATGGATATTCTATATCAGAATACTCTGTTATCCCACTAGCTATCCTAATATCCTTAAAATAAATATTCTAAAATATTATAGTGTTGAATAAGTGATGACAAATATTGTTAGAGTGATTCTCATAAGTCTGTAAGACCATTCCAGACAACACACTTTCCATTAACTACAGTGCTTATTCTTAGAGGTGATGTTTGGGACTTGGGTTGGGGTGAACCGAATCTTGGTGAACCTGCAGCACCTTCATTATTGCTAATGAATTTATCAGCCTGATACTGGAATTTGACAAGGTAGTTTCTACACTCTGCTTAGAGAATAATAAAATGTCAGTCCACCATGTGTTTTACGTGCTGAATAACAAATGCTAAGTAACCAGGTTGTGCATAGATAGAAATTGATTTGGTTATGTTTTTACATTGTCCCTGAACTAAGCAACACAGTGTGAAGTGGTTTTGAGTTCTAGACATAACAACCCAAGTATATGAACACATTCAGATACTCCTAGATCAGGATCTACTTGTCTTAAGGCTAAATTGTATAAACAAAGCCAGTTTGGTAAAATTTGTATCCATTCATACTGCTGGTGTAAATCAGTGTCCTATCTAAATAATTAGCTCACATGTGATTTAGAATTCTGATTAAGATTCAGATACTTAATCTAAAAGGAGAAATCATATAGGAAAGAAATTTAACTGATTGGGCCAGAAACATTGCTTGGCAGAGCTGTCTTTGGTACTATTTGGAATTAGGAACAGAATTAATTTTAAGCTGCCTTTGTTTTTTCTCAATCGTTGGGCTAGTTGAAGTTCATACCCTACTTTTATGTTACATAATGTTGTTGATGATTCTAAATGCCTGTTCAAAGAGGCAGGTAATACCAGGACATGGGACTGATCCATAACCCTTTGCCTCACTGTGACATGTATTTTGACAGTGTTTGAATCAAAAGTTTTCTTTCTAACTTCTTAACATTTTTCTTCATTATATTATTTTGACTGGGAATTTCCACAGCATTCACAAAACCATCAGGTCTTGCCAATACTGTATGAGAGAAGGAGATGATAAAGCTAAGATAATTTTTGAGTGAAACTTTACATGTAAACACGTGAAGCAAGAGGGATATTGGATTCCTTAAGTTGTTCAAAGGTCTTTCTCAGAGCTGTTGGATAATGTTGGATTACCTTCTGTGTCTTGAGTGTTGGTATTTTAAGGAGGGTGTATATTATAGGGGTTAGATTCATATTCTGACTGAATAATATCTCTTTCTATATCATTATTCATCATATATAATCATAGCAAATGTAATTCAAAGATATTAGATCTAGAATTTACTTTCCTTTCTCATACCAAATAACATCATACTATACAAGTAATACACCTGAACCCCACCCCTCCCCAAGTTTTCTCAGTGAGTTAAGAGATCATCAGTGTGAAGTAGACTTTACCTCTTGCCTCTTTTGACTCTCCAGAATTGCCACATGAAAAAAACCTAATGGTTAATGACGTAAAGCATAGCTAGTTAATTCTTTCTCTTCCCCACTTATAGGTAATAAAACACTGACATTTGATTTCTTGAAAGTATGTCCTTTCTCTAACCCTGCTCCTGTCTCGTTTTCTATATTTCCTGGAGAGTGCAGCCTTGTGAGCTTCTGTAATGTCTATCAGTATAAGTCATGCTGAAAGACCAAGGCTTTCATAGCTAATGTTAATAACATAAATTGAAGAGAAACATGAGATACACAGAAAAAATTTATAGATCCCAGTGCCTGAGTGGAGGGGAGCCACTAATCTCAAGGCTGCCATCTCCAAATGAATTTTTCAGATTAGCTGCTTAGCTCTTTTTTCCAGTCTTTTTTGTAGTTTCAACCAAGATGTTGTATTTTTTAATGAAAATGAAGCGTGCAGCTAAATATTACATACTGACAAAGCAAGTAGCACTTGCTAAGGTGGGAGGGTGAAGGAGGAGTATAGCATAACACCACACTCAGTTGTCTTTCCCCTCTTTCATTCAAATATCCCAAGGTAAGTGCAGTCACAACTTGATATCTACAAACGAGAATCCTGACATTCCTATTTTCCAACTATTATTCATAATTACCTCTGTCTCAGGCTAGATTTGTCTGAGGATTTGTGGATGCTAATAAATTCTTGTTCATCAATTGAGTTAATACAAGTAGAGGACAATTATATTTCTATATATAAATATGGTAAAAATATTGTGAGCCCAGTTATATGCCAAAATTATAAACACAAGTGTCAACCTGTTTTAAGCTAGGAGGAATTATTTACAGAATTTAGGCAGGGAATAATAGCTAAGCATTGACAACAGTGGGTTGATGCTAATATGTTGATGCTTTATTAATGGCTTCAAACTGAGTAACGTGTATTTCTTTGCCTCTCTGTAAAATCAGGGTGTGCTTTCTACCTAAAAAGACAGTTGGGATTAAATGGTCATTTCAATTAGTAGGACTATGAAGACTGCTTCTGCACTTCATGTTCTCATCTCAATGTCTGGAGAGATTCAAGTACAACTGGCACAGACACTTATAAGATCAAGGTCAAAGTGTCTGCATAATAGGTGATAGAAAGTATTAATTCACCCACAGATGTGGTGGCAGAGATGAATAACCTTCATGCAGTTTATCTATACATCTGGGTATTTGAAAGACTTAATTACAACACAAAGAATTCTGCATTGTGTCCCTCTCGAAGGTCTTTAAGGGACAGTTCCACACTGTGTATTGCCTTTAAGCTGTATTCTTTCACGAAGGGTTTATAAACTGCAGTTTTCCAAGTTTCCTGCTTTCAGGGTGATGCGAGAAAAGGGATAATTTTACTTAACTGAGAGTAAATAGATAGTTTAGTCCAATTTAGCTTTTACTACCTCTAAAGTTAGTTTCTGGAGGCTCATGGCTGAAGTCTGACATATAAGGTCTTTTTTCAGAGCCTGCCTTTAAAAATAGAATTAATAAACAGTTTTTTTGGAAGTTCATTGTTGGCAGAGTAGTTCTCTTGAAAAGCATATTTCCTGTTGATTTCAATGGAAAGGGTTAGGCCCATGGTAGGAATTTTTTAAAATCTATGTCTGACTCTATTAGAACTGTTTCTAAAAGCTTACCCAGCAATTCAGTATTTAGAGTAGCATGTCATACTTTCACCTTTTGACACAGTTGGCATTTATTCATCATGAGAGAGCTAGGCAAAAAGCATATAAATTACTTAAATATTTTTCTTAAATAACAATTCAAAGCAGATTGGGACCTCAGACACTGATATTTATGCAAGTTACCTTCACTAAAATTGTGGAAAAACACTGATGTAAAAGTAAGTTTAATGAAATGGTTATTGGGCGTTGAATGGAAAGTGAACTTTGAAAAGGACAACTAAGCTGGTGAAGGGCCTGAAGCACAGGTCTTCTGAGGAGTGGCTGAGGGAACTGGGGCTGTTTAGTCTGGAGAAGAGGAGGGAGGTCTTGGGGGAGACCTTACAGCTCTTTACAATTACATGAAGGGAGGTTGGAGTGAGGGGGTGGCTGATTTCTTCTCCCAAGTGACAAACGATAGGATGAGAGAATGGCCTCAAGTTGCCAAGGGAAGTTCAGGGTGGATATTAGGGAATTTTTTTTATGGAATGGGTGGTCAGACATTGGAATGGGCTGCTCAGGGAAGTGGTGAAGTTACCATCTTTGAAGGTATTCAAGGAACATTTGGAGGTGGTCCTTGGGAATACGGTTTAGTGGTGGACTTGTCAGTCCTGACTTGATGGTTGGACTCGATGATCTTGAAGGTCTTTTCCAACCAGAGTGATTCTATGATTCTATGATAAGATAAAGTCAAAGTCTGTCTTGCACACTGTCAAAGGTAGTCCAAGATATCTTCAAGTCAGGACAGCCTTCTGTAAGAATTTCTGAATTTCTATCAGTGAAACTAATGTCAGTGAGATATTTGCAATCAGTCTATAGAACAACAAATAATTGTTGACATGTTTTGGAATGGATTTTACTTCAGAGTAGAATGCCAACGCTAATTTCATATAAATGGAGGGATACATTCCAAGCCCACTGATATTAACAGCAAGACTTCATGTAGAACTTACATGTTTCCTGAGCCTTTAGTGTGATCACTTATGGTGAGAAAAACAAGATAAATTCAATAAGTTATTAGTTTGCTGTTTCCCATTGTTCTTTTAAAAAACAGAATGCTTTTGATGCATGATATACTCATTTTTCAAAAAAACAACTTTATGGAAGAGATTTGGGTAGAACTCATATCTAGGTACTGAACAGCGGTGGAGGAAGTGTTTGAAAGAGGTATTCCCAAAGACTATAATTTGCTTGGCAGGGATTAATGCTTATGTGGAGGGCATCTTTTTCTTTGCATCTTTGAGTCTCTAGGACTTGGTATTTACCTCGGCAGTGGTACCTAAGATGTGTGAGAGATAAAAAGTGAGAGTCTGGAAGCTTGCAGTGATGCATGAGGAGGATTTTTTGCTAGCATTCTGGTATTAACCTCAATACTCTTTCGACTGCATTAGTTACAGTTTTATTTTTGAGGTTCTGATTCATTTGCAAAATGAGATGAGTGGTTGCATTTGTCTGTCGTGAGCTGTATGATTTTTGTTTTCACATGCAAGCTAATTTGTGACAGATGTAGGCACAGCTCTGGAGACATTCTAATCCCTGTAATTTAAATAAAATATTAATGATAATCTTTTTTCTCATCCACAGTTCTGTTGAGTTACAACTATGTAATATTTCATTATCACATTACTGGAACAGGATAAAATATACCAATCTTTTATTCAGTGTGATTTGGCCATATTGTGCAAATATGGCTCAGGTGAGCCTAATAGTTACATGAAAAAAAGTAGTGAGAGGGGAGAAAAATGTGTGATTTAAAACATAGTAAGGTTGACATGTGGCCTCTGGAGTTTTTAATTGGCTAATTAAGACATGCATAGCAGAAGTGCAACAAAATTACTTTTATTATTCCAAAATGCACAACAGACAATGCAGGTGTCTACAGATCTGTTTCAAAAACGTATCTTTTTCCATACTTTTTTACTACAATCTACTTTGTTTTGCAATTTTAATTCAAAATTCTGTCATCCAGAATGGAATAAAACCTGGTATGGATTCATTTTAAGTAAAATCAGCTCATGTTTACAACTGAAATGAGAGGCAATTTGATTTACCTATTACATTACGGCTTTTAAAACTTCACTAGACCAAAGAAAATGTCCATGTGGATTAATCTTATAAATAAAATTAAGAGAATTAACATTTTTTCAGTAAAAAAGCTAAAAATTAAATAAGTTAAAATATCTATTATCTATTGTAAGAGAGATCCAGAGTAACAGACAAATTCCTTTTAAATAAACATTTCTGTAAGGGTCTCAAAAGCAGACATGCCAGGCAATCTCAAGAGGTCATCTACTTCATTCTCTTGCCTCATGGCAAATGATCTTTATCTCTGTCTTTCCTAACAGGTTCAATGTGTTCTTGAAGACCTGCAGTGGTCACTACTCCACAGACCCCACTCCCTTCCTTCCTTCCTTCCCCAAGCCCCTGACAATTCATTTCAGTGTCCAGCTGTCTGTACCTTTTGGAAGATTTGCTAGTGACTACTCTGAATCTTTCATTAGTTGTTCTGTTCACTATGAACATGAAGAACTGACTGTTCCTTTTAACAGTCTTCAAGCATCTAAAACGTTCCACTAATTTCCTTCCCGTTACCTCCTGTAAGCAAAACAACCACATTTATTTTAGTCTTTTTTTTTTTTCCTAAGATGTTATTTAGGCCTCTCTCCATTCTTATTACTCTTCTGTGGATATTCTGCAATTTTTCAATGTCTCAAAGTTCTGTGTCCAAAGCTGGAAATAACAACTCAGCTGAGGCTCTTGTTGTGTTGCTCAGAGTGGTGGCAGTAGGTTGTGTTTTGTAGGCTCCACTCCTTACGTTCCTGCTTTTCCACAGCAGTGTGATACTGTTGACTCAAACTTAGCTTTAACCTTCAAGTCTTTGGTGCTGAACTGCTGCTGAACCAGTTGCTCTCCATTCTGTGTTTGTGTAGGTGATTGTTTCTGATGATGAACAGTATCTTTTCATTTTCCTGATAGGATTTCATTCTATAGGTTTCAGATAATTTTCCCAAAATATGAGATAATTTTCCATTCTGATTCAGTCATTCCTCCAGCTTGCTTCCAGACCATCCCAACTTCAGGTTGTCCATTGCAGAATTAGATTGCTGCAGAACTCTATGAACTTCCACTCTCAGAAGGGACTATTGTGAATTACTTTCAAGGTGTGTTATCACACCATGTTCGCACTACTGGGCTCAGGTGCCTCTAGATTCATCCCTAAATAATTTGTGAGAATGCTGTGTTAAATAAAATGCTGCGTTTAAAAAATTCTCATTATCACGTTCTGTTGCATAATGAGAGGAAATCCAGTGTTACTGATACGTGGCAAAATTTTCAGAATTCTTTAACTGACTTAGGAAATGTTTACTCAGGTAAAAGTAGACAGCTGATGATTCTTTTTTCAAGTTAGCCAGGTAAAAACTAGAGTTCATGTTATTTGTGTTAGTATGACACTGAGCCTGAGCTAAAAAGTCTTACTGAGAAAGCACTAGTTCAGGTAACATTCAACATTTGAACATAGGTTTTTGGCTCTTAAATCAACATGCTGTTATTATTTACAGAGCATAATGACTATATGAAATATTTTGCAAAAATAAATAAATCAGGATCTCAGTTAAAAGGTTTGCGATCCAGCTGATAGAAAGTGAAGGCACAGATGTTGGTTGTAAGAAAACCAGTGCTGCCAGGCTTTTAAAAATAAGTGCATTCTGAGGAGAGATGGGAAGCAGGGGATAATAAAGACTTGGAAGCTGGGAACTTTTTGAGAGCATAGGATAGTGTAGAATAAGTTAAGTGAACTAGGCAGTGGAAATACAGGAATATAAAGAATGAAGGTGAAACAGAAGAGGAGTCAAGGGAGGAGGAATCTGAAGCAGCATTCTGTGAACCTATGCGGATGATTTTTAAGGAAACTGATGGGATAAGTAGGGAGGCCTAAGGAGAAGTTTAGTCAATAGCTCTCCATTTTGGCCATAAAATCTTTGTTTCAATCTTGGCAGTTTCTAAATAGTCCTGCCTATGATCTTCCCCTTAAGCCCAATCAGTACCTTCATTTAGAAGTGAACATTAAAAGCAATCTCAGGCACCCTTCATTGGTTGCTTCCATTCTGACTGAAAGAACAGTAGGATGGCCCAAGTCCCCTCACAGTGCAGTCAGTGGTGTCAGTGTCACAGGTCTCACAGTGGCACTCTGTAGCTACTGGGTACGAATAAAAAGATTCAGGATGGTCACCACAGCCAGGGATCTTCACTGTTTCGTACACAACCTCCTTGAAGGTGCATGTTTGCTGAACAGATGATACTGGTGGATATTTGTATACTGGATCCTGAAAATTACAAGAAGGAAATACTTACTTTGAAATTTGTTGTGGGCTAGAATAACATTTTTTATTAAATAAAGGATGTGATGTGAAAACTAATTAAACTGGTGCAGAAAATCCCACAGATATAAAAATGATCTGGATCAGACTCTTCTAATTTCACCTAGATCCTTATGTTTCTCCTTTCAGGGGGACTGATATGGCAATTTCTGTCATATCTTCACCAGACAATCTTGCAGGTTAATTGCTTTATTCTTCAAATGACTTGGAAAATTAGAGGAGTCTACATAATAATTGTGGCTTTATTGTATCCATTTGCAACCACAAATTAAACACAAGGCAGAGGACCAGATTGTAATACTTTCAAGTCTAGTTATACATATAAACATAATGTGTGCAGCCAGTTAAAGGTCTGAATTTTACTAACATCTTTTCACCCTTCAGCTTGGTTCAGCTTGGCTGTATGTCTACTTTCCTGTCAAATAGCACAGCAGTTACTCAACCTGTTCTTTCACAAAGCTCATCCTGCCTATGTGTTCATTACAGACTGGAGAAATGGGTTATTCATACATCACATGGAATATTTAATTCCCATGCCTGAAATTAAACTTCAGATTCTCACCCTTGTGAAGCAGTATCCTGAGCACCACGTGGCATTCACTGTAATACAGAATTCACATTCTTCTCTTTCCACTGCTATAGTAATATTGGTGAGCTGACAGCTATTGCAACAAATTGCTTTCCAGCAAAATAACAGCATGTAACAGTTAACTGTCTTCATCCTGAGTATAAAGCAAAAAATATATCTGTACTGGAGAAAAGTGTAGTTATTTTCAAAAGGAAATATTTATAGAAACAGGGAGAAATTGAGTCTTCACATTATCCTCAAGTAGTTCTATAATAGCAAGCATTCAGAACCATCAGTGAGAACATAGAATAAAAACATTCAATAGATCTATCTGTAATTTTTTAAAGGAGCTTGATTTTCCTAAGTGACTGAAATGGCATGTCAGCAATCTTTGCAGAATAATAATAGCAGAGTACCATACCAATTTCAATTAAATATTTTAATCTAAGTTTCTGTACATAGAATGTGTCCTATCTTTAAGGAGAAGGAAAAAGAAGCAAGGGAGAGAAAGAGCAAAAGAGAATCTGTTTTTCAGAAGCAATTATTACATACAGTGTTTGCAATTTGAAAAAAAGATTTCTAGATCAGAATCTGGTGAAAACTTACCTGTATTCTACTTGCCTTCCTGGTAATAACTGTAGTGAAAAGAAAGCCCTGTGCTTACCTTTTATACTAAATCGTGTGTAACTTATACCTTGAGGATTTGCAGTGTATTAATGCAGCAAGCATTAGTTTGGTACTTGGTGAAAGCGGATTAATGTTCAGCCAGACAGTGAGATCAAGCCTGGTTAAGAGGAAAAATGAAAAGCAAAACACTCTCAGGAAGTGATGGTGAAGGTTACTGTCACAATGTCTTTGTGGAAATTTCACTGGATTTGATTCAGTGGCATTTAGAAATCACCGAGCTATTCCACAATTTGAAAGAAGGTTGAGAAGACTAATTTTGGAAAAGAAAAGTTCAGGTATTTTAACTGTGCTTTATTTCAGCCCTCAAACTTACAGGCTTGGGGTGCAAGCTGGTCCCCTGGTAATTCATAGTGAAGACATTGCTAGAATGTTTCTTGGCTAATGAACCTGTTTCTGGGTTTTTCAGGGTATCAATCTTAATTGCTTTTCTATGAATTAGATCTTAGCCAGTGAACTGCGTATGTACTTATTTATGGATCTGTGGTCCAAGAAAGCTAGTAGTGTGAGTTTTGTTAAACCATGAGTAACTCTACTTTTCTTTACAATTTAAAATATCACTGTGATTTTCAAAATTCATATTTCTACCCCAGTACCTACAGTCCTGGTTCCTGTATGTTGCATAGTCACATTTTTCTTATCTTATGTAAAAGTTGTCTGTGTTGTGGAAAGGGACTATAAAGATGTCATAATGAGGCTCCAGATCTGTGTTTTCTGTCAGTGATCTCAGATCAAGTAGTGTCGTGTCACAGGGAAAATGCTAATATTTTTAACAGTCAATGCACAAACTCGAATGCATTCCCTAGTTGGTCATGATAATAAAAGATTCCATGAACAGTGTTCTCCACTCACTGCCCTTTTCCTGTGTCCACAAGTTAGTGATGTGTGCCTCTTCATCAGAATGATGACAGAGAAATAACTTTATTGAGCTTCACAAATCACTACTGGGGAAAATGACTCACAGTAGCACTGTATTTACTATCATCTGCCCAGAACAGCCAGTCTTCCTTTGTTATGACTGTTCTATTATGGTCAGTCTGACTTTTAGAGAACTCCATCCACAATAGAAAACTAGGCAAGGACATACAGTTTCTCACTGGCTTATTAGTTGTCCTGCAGATGGGATACTTCTCAAAATGGCTTTTACAAATGAGCACTTTAAGTGTCTCATACCTTCCTGTGGTCCTGCAGACTGGCCATCTGTTCCAGTTTCCATACAGTCTGCAATACCTTAATTTGTTAATGAATTTCCTATCACACCAAAATTAGAAACTGATCTGCAAATTTTCCCTGGACATGTCCTGTAGTAATAACTCAAGCTCAATTAAATGTATAAAGAAGTCAACAAAGTGGACATCTTCATCTTTACTAATGTAAACACTGTGATTGTTTGATAATGTCTTTTGTGTCTTTTAGTGTCAACACTGTCCTCTCAGAGAAGATTCTCACTTGCTGTAAATCCCTGAAATGCCAGACAAAAGCTGATTACAATTAGTTATATCCCTGTGGAGGATCTGGCCTTTTCTAAGTCCTAATTTATGCAAATTAAATAAACCCAAATAAACTTCATTTGCAAAGGACAATGCAGAAAATATCTCTCAGTTGCAGTGATCTGTTTCATGATTTGAGGAAGTCATATACCTTCACTGAAACCAAATTTTTACAAGCAAAGGGTACAAGTTTAGCCCCTGCCATGCTGTTTTTTCCCCTCCCCTACTTCCTTGTTCTGGTCCACTCAGCCTCCTCACTTGTGGCAATGAGAATGGGGGAAATCATTCTGATTAAAAGGAAAAAACCCAATCCAGCCCTCTTTTGCAGCATTGTTGTTAATCCACATCAATTTGTTCCACAATGAAATTAACAGCTGTAGCAGTCAGCGTAATTGATGGGATTGATTGAGGAGTGGGAATGAGGGGGAGGTTAACAGGAAATGCTTTAGGTAGCATTCTCACTGAAGAGTTCATGAAGCCACATTGTAAACACAATACAAACCTTTTAACAGGAACATTTAATCCTGCACTGATTTAAAGGGCATTTGTTCCTGTAATCATCAATTCTTGGATGGTTCTTCAGCTATCAGCTCTGCTAAATTCATTGTGTGAATATATGAATATGCATTTTTAGGGTAATAAAAAATTACAAATTTAAATCAACTAACCACCAGCCTGTCATGTGAGGAGTGGTAATTTGGTGAGTTACTTGGTTGACTTTGATTTCGTTCTCACATCTTTTGTTAGAAAGATACACTAAAGCAATTATTTCTTATGATGAGTAATATGCTGTGCAAATACATGTTTTTCTAAGAGTATTAGTTCATATCTCTAGGAAATGTTTATATGCAAACTATATCATATTCCTTCAAGTTTATATTCCTATTACATTAAAAAAAGGTTATGGTAGTTGTGAAGGGAATAACAAATGTTATTTATCCAGAAAGCTATCATTTTCACATATATGTTAACTCAATAACACAGAACCTACATACAATGTTTTGTTATCTATTTGAGAAATAGAAATGATTTCTCTTTTATAGGGTTTATATTTCAATTTAGGGAATAATGTCAGAGGGAAGAACAATTCCTCGTCACATGCTACAGCAACTTTTAAGTGTTAAGTAATGATTTTATCTATCTAGTTCTTAAGCAGTATTACCCATCCTAGATTTAGCAGTTGTCACTATGCTTCTAGGCTGAATGCTAGGTGTTGCCCATGTTGTTAGAGGAATTATTGGAGCCATACTCCTGGAATTTTGTGGTAGTTTATGTATACAGCCTAGGAAATTAAAAGGTATTGTGGAATGTCTATACAGAAAGATTCAGATAGCACGTACTCTGCTAACCCTTCAAGCTAGCTAAGCAATTCACAGATCTGCAATGTCTTTGCAAATGGCCTGTTTGGATTGGGTCAAAGCAATCTCATGCTCTTTCTCCACCTTTCTGATGTTTGCTTACTGGAGGGTCCATTGTGCAGAATCCAAGCTCTAGCAATTGTCATGAGAGGGCTCAAGTTGCTGCAGAATCCCTTAGTTGTATTACGATTGAGAATGGAAGAGGTGGATAGGAATGACTAGTGCTTAATGGTCAAGACTTCTGTCAACAGGGATTGCTGTAGTTCTGCTGAAATGAGTAGGGAAATGCTGTAACAGAAGATCTGGTCATCAACATGGACAGGGAGTTGATTCATTGGAGTACAAGTAGTCCTGTAGATGAAAACTATCCCAGCTTTTGTGCAAGTCAGTAGTGGGCATCAGATTCACATGGCTGTTAATGCCTTAGTGGCATCTCAGGGAAATCAAAGGCTTTTCCATATTGCTATTTTTTTGTGTTCTATGGCTGTTTCCCTTGGACTGTTTACTCTTGTAAGCTAGCAAGCAATTGGTACCACTGCTGCCACAAGAGAGCACTTGCTTTGATATTTGTAATCACTTCAACTAGAGGTGCTGTGATACATTTTGCAGTTGTTTCCCTTCTAAGCAGTAAATGCTCTTTCTTGTTTGTAGTTTGGGTTTTTTTGGTTTTGGAGTTGTTGTTTTTGTGGTTTTGTTGTTGTTGTTTGGTTGTGGTTTTTTTTCACAAAAGCATCAGATACAAAACTGAAACCTTTGTGTTTCTTTTAAGTTCTAAACTAATGAAATGTCTTTCTTCAATAGGTGTGGTGATAAGAGTGGCAATTCTGTTACTGCAGGTTGTAAATCTGCTTTGCTTAAAAGAAGGTAGTTTAGATCTTTCAGAGTACTTCAGCATCTATTAAAGTGCTATTGGAAAACTTGGTTATATATGTGCAACTCAACCACCATGAGTAATAAATCTTACTCTGTCCTCATAGAAGATGTATTGAACCTTCTAGTGGAAAAAACACAATGTCTGATATAAAAGACAGGTCTTATCTGTAAATTATTCCAGCCTCAGAGGAGCTTTAGCTTCTAATACATTCTTTTAAAAGTGTCAAGGGATGTGGTTTTAGGTTTGTTACATTCATGGTTGTGGTTTCATGTTTTAGGTCTTGTTAAATAGATATGTTACTGGGGATGATAGTTTCTGTGTCTGAAAGCTGTTTCTCATTGAAAGCATGTCTCAAGGCATGTTTAAGGTGCTTTAATCTGTGGCTAAATTAAATTTTCTAAGGGTTAGAACAGAATGAAGAGTTGGTTCTCTTAAGTTTGGAGTCGTGCACTTCAGTGCCATCATACTAAGTGTATGTGCTTGTGTCAAGTTTCTTTTGCAAACTGCATGTCTTGACTGAGTACCTTTCTTCTGTGTTCACCCAAATGTTTTTCTGCACAGGTCCAAATTTAACCTGAGTTATTTAAAGCCGAAGACCTTATTGCTGCTACCCAGTGACTGACTAAACTGATTCCCTTGAAGTACTCAGATTGCAAATTGCTTCTGAATCTGTGCTGCAGGACTCCCTGTGTGGGGTTGGTATTTCGCAGCACAGCACCACAGGCCTGTGTTAAGTAAATTGCCTGGAGTGTTGTCTTATTGCTTACTGCTGTTGGGACATGACTTTTGTCATTGCATTACTTCTCTATATGCCTTTGGGGTTTACTGTAATTCTTATTAAAGTCATTGGAGAGACCCTCATTGACTTCAGTGGTAATGGCACTGGGTAGTTGGGCACTATTTTTCAATACATTTTTTGCTGATATTGTTTTAATGTCTCAGGACTGATGATGAGGGATAGTGAAGTAGCTGGTGCCAGCCGAGCACATAGCTGAGTAGCTGAAACTAATTAGTATCAGCCAAAGAGTTAATAATTAGTGAATTCAAATACCCACGCATATGCAAGCAGAATACTGCACCCTGAGGAGAATAAAGAAAATGCTAGAATGTATTGACTAGGTATTTAGTAGCACAGAATTTTAGAAAGCTTGGAGCAAAGGTTATAAATCCCATATCTCCAAATACCTGCCTAAGCTGTTAGTCTTTCTAAGTCTTGTGAAAATCCTACTGGCAGTCAACAGCAGCAGAAACAAATCCTTCTGAAAAGTGTTTAATAAACACAGAACAGTGCAAGGAAAATACAGATGCTTATGTTATTGTGACTCAGTTATTTTTCTTGTAGTTTTTGTCTCACATTGTATAAATTAATTCATAGCTTATTTTTATACCACATTTCTGAATATATAAACCAGCTGCATTTTCTTACTGTTTTGATGATGGGATTCTTACAACCTCCCATTGTTTGCTCTTGCAAAACCACAGTGTGATTTTGGCTTCTTATATGAGATCATCTGATGACTCCAGTGCTATCTGTTAGGATATGTATGTTAAGATTCTGCTTAAGACGAAATGAAGTTAAAAATTTTGGTTTGTTAGGAATGGTTTATTCTTTTTTTTTTTGTTCTCATTCTTTCTTTTTACCATCTCATTTTTTTCTGAGTATTTTCTAATAAAAAATATTTTTTTTCTGGGAACAGCTTCTCTGTATGTGAATAAGTAGCATTTTTGATCCTGTGACCATCCTGGATAACTACTGTTTTATTTTAAGCTTTCTGGGTATGACTAATGTTTTTCAACAAGAGTAAGAAAGCATCTTACTGGACTTAACAAAATAGATTAGTCATAATAGCAAAGAGATGACAAAGCAAGGGAGAGACCTAATGGACAATACACCTAGAGTCATATATTCCAGTAGTACATAACCATCTAGAGTTTTCTTTTTGTTATGTGAGAAGTTCTTAGGTCTGTGTGGGATTGCTGTTATGCTGTTCATAGCTGAAGTGCAGAAATATTTCTATGAAAATATGGGTTGGAGAAACTGGAAACAGAGGCACGAGGCTGCATCTGATATGATTCAATATAGTTTGGTTTTGCTGGTCTTGCAAAGAGTACAGAGACATGTCCAGATGTCCCACTTCAATTCAAGTGGTGCCTGTGCATACCTGTAAAGAAGGTACTGTGCTAAGTGTTGTCATCTTTCTCACTGAACAGTAGTAGAGAGCCTCTGGATTTACTCGTGACTCACGAGTTAAATAGGAGAGGAGTTCAGTGTGAATGTAAGCAAAACTATCCGGGGTGGGAGAAACAGTTTGTTCTTTGAATTTTCATTTCATTGTTAAAAAAGAAATCCTGCAAGTTTGAAGTCCTCCATAGGAGGAAAGCCCTTTGCATCGTGGAGCTGTTTCAGGTTACTGTCTTTCTGTCTCAAGTTCCTGTCTGTTGAAGCCAGAGCATACACGCAATACTGGAAGCACTGGGTTCCCCAGCCTTGGAACTCTGGTATCCTCAGCAACCCAGCTTGATAGGCTTCTGAGCAGTCAGATGAGAGAGCTGCCAGGAAACCTATGTTTATTTCAATGAATTCATTAAAATAATCTTTGTAGAGTAAGTGTTCAATAAATTTGAAATTCATAATTTGCTGTTTACCTACAGAAATGGTACATTTAAAAAAAAAATTAGCAGATTTTTTTTGGGGGGTTGCTTCTGCTCTGGAGAACAATGATCTAGGGTTCCTAGAGAGACACTTATCTGCACATTACTCTCTTAAACCATATTAATCAGGAGCTGACTGAATTTTGAAATCAAAACCAAAATAAAAAACCAAATAAACATATATGAGTATTCATTTGAAAAAACAAATCCAATTTGACAATGTTTGAGTGCTTTGGTACTGCATATGCTTTCTCAAAGTAAGTGTTTGAGAGAAAAGTGAGATACTTATCCTCATGGACACAACTTGCTGAGTAGCAAACCTGGCAATTTCTGATCTAGGAGGCCTTCTGGTTTTCTTTGTTGTCAGGGTTTACAAGAAATGTACACAGATTCTATCAATAACTTCTAATGTTTTTAAACTTCTATGTACATAATACTTCAAGACCCAAATATTAAAGAATGACTTGAGTCCAAAGGACAAAGGCTGCCATTAGTAGTTTGTGTAAGGAATGATTACATTTTTTTCCTAAGTAGCTTGTTTCACTGACCTGTCATGTTCATGTTTTGTTAAACCTATATATAAAAAAGACAATGTTTCAGACCCTTTAAAAATTCATCAGTATTTCTGTTCAATTCTGTAACTGTGCTAAAGAAGCTGGGCAAGCATTTGTCTATGATGGATTTTACAAAGAGCTTCTGAAAAAATGTGCATTTCTTCTAAAACAGTAAGTTTGTCAGGACTGTGCCTTATTCATACATAGACAACATCACCTGCTAATTGTTTTCAAACTACCGCTATGATATGCAACATAAGATTTATTTGAATCTTGCTGACAGTGTGCATTGATAACATAATAACTTTGATGCATAATTGTTCAGCACACTTGGATAATGGATGAAAAGCCCGTCTTACTTGGGTTGCTAAATAAAGTCTTATGCTGGAAATGTCTGACCCATATTCTTTCTGCAAGTGCAAATTTTTAGGTCAAATTGTTTAAGAAAAATAGGTTGAAATGAATGCATACAGCCATAGCCACCTTCAGCTGTGATTTTAATATCTTATCTGACCAGCTGTATCTACAACATTCACAGCTTTTAGGGATTGTAAACATTTTTTGAAGAGGATTTTTTCCTCAGTGTTCCTATGGAATCTTTATTCTAGGGCATGAAGCCATTATTGCACAGAATATAGGGTGCTGGAGTTGCTCTGTGAGCTGTAGGAGTTTGTGATCAGATTGCAAATTTGCAAAGAAATTTCGTGAAGCTGCTGCAGGAATCAGTACTGCAGAGCTTTAATCAGGAAACAGATCTGAAGCTTAAAGAAAAAGTTTTTTTCAATAAGAAAACTAAATCTTATTTGTTATGTTAGCAGGATGGTGAAAGAAAAAAACAAGCATTGTATTTGGCTAAATTCCTGATGAAGGTATATTTTTTCTAGACAATTATGATAAAAAACAGAGGCTTTATTTTAAAATAAAGTAGGTACAAATTTGGCATATTCAGGCTTGAGCTGAAGTTTAACTTTTGCTTACTTTATACAGCATTATGCACTGTTCAACCTATTTAGTAGGATCTGTGTTTACTGTTCTAAAGGAAAGATGCAGTTCTTTCCTTTCCCTCCCATTCTGTCTTTTTTTATTCATATGATACTCTCTCCTCATTAACCATGCTGTTGGAATGCCTCTGTTCTAGATGTTTTCCTGGCATTAGCCAGACCAAGACCCCAAGGTTTCTCTGTTTTTCTGGTAGCAGCTCTTGGACTCCAGCATCCCAGGTCTGAGTACCAACAATTCAGTTTTGCTCATGCTTTTAGAGGATTTGATGTGGCAGTGCCACATGGTAATTCTACTGCAGAAAAAAATCCAAAATTGTTAAGAGATATTAAAAAATAAATATCTGAGCACCTTAATGTCACTAAATTTAAAAACAAATACAATGTTATAGTCAGAAAATGACTTTTATTTAATTCAGAGTATGGGGAACCTTTTGCCTGCTGAGGACTGAACACATTTTGGGGAGCAATGCACAGGTACCATATTTATTCAGACAAATGCAGGTTTGGAAAGCTTATTTGGAGGTGTTATTTTACGTATTGTGTGAATGGGTTCTGGATTTGATGTTGTTTCCTTGTTGGCAGTTTTAGGTTGAGCACAGAAGTGCACAAAGCAGTTTATGTGCCATGCTATAATACCATCTTTTCATACCCTCTCCAATCCACAGGGAAAGCCTGGAAATGTGTTCCTAATAGGAAGCCGGAAGGTGAAATGCCATTATAGTCTGGAGGATGTGAATTATAGTGACCAGAAGTACTCCATATTTAAGGGCATAAAAAAAATAGACAGGAGGAGCCTTCCATGTCATGTGACTGAGAGCATGTGCTGCACCAGACTGTGCTACGGTGGGATGTCTTGGCTGCTTAGTCTATCGGGTAGATACTCCTGTATCTAACAAGATGTTGGAAGATGGAAAGCTTTCTTATGGCACAAAAGTAAAGCTACCTGCTGGCTGGAACCTTCAGCCAGGGTCTTGGCTAAACTGACATCAGATAACACTGCTCATCACTCCCTTTAGGATCCTGGAGTCCCTCTTATCTTGCCAAGGACTTTAGAAACTAATTTTTTTTCTCTCTCATTAGGGGTTTGGGACTCTCCTCTCCTACCTCTATGGCAGCTGTCAGGCAGTGAAGGCCCACTTGGTGGGCAGCTCTGTGTGGGACTGGGGGAGCGTGGGATGCCAGGCAGGTACTGGGGTGGGCAGAGGAGTTGAATCGTGGTGTGGGAGGAAGGAACAGAACAGGCGTCATGCAGGACAAGTTGAGTGAGCCAGCCTGTGAAATGAGGGTTCCTAAGTGTGATTAAAATTACATTGAAATTGGATACCCGTGGTCACTGATCACCTTTTAAAATACTGATCTATGTTGTGTCTGTTTCACCACTGTTTGAAATGGATCAGTCTAAACACTGGCTGCTCAGCTCTATATGGGTAGAAAAGTCACTGAGCAGAGATCCATTTGTAATCTCTCTAGTAATGCCTGAAAAAGCAACAGTCCCACTCAATTGCTTTCTTAATTATATAAATGAGCAAGATCATGATTGCTGATAATGAAACAGGGTGTTGTGGCTTATTGTGGTGCCATCTCGTGGTTCTTGAGTAAAAGTTCACACGTTGAAAGTTACTTCACAGCTAAAGCAGATTTTACAGCATTGCGGCAAGCAAAACTACATGCTTGGGTTTAGAACTGAAACAGCACTTACAGCCTCCTGGCTATTGGCCAGAATCCTGCCTGCTCTATCCTTTCCAGATCTAGCAAAGCCTTTGGGCAAATAGAAGTTTCAGAACTCTAACTGTAAGAGTGGTGGTAATACAGCAGTCTTTTGATGCAGTAACATTAATTACTTCAGGCCTTTTTGCTTGTCCCTGCATATGAGAGGCATGGAGAACTGTCCTGGTTTGAGCTAGAACAGAGCCAATTCTCCTTTCAGGAATTTTACCTTTCAATTAAGTCTTTTCTAAGTGGCTGCACTTTCTGAAGTTAATGACATATTTTTCAGACAGTGGCTGCTTGTAGCATTGATAATGCTTGATGTTTATAGTTATTACTAAGGTAACAGTATGAATGGTATGCAGAAAGGCTCTTATTCCTATAGAAATCAAGGTCACTGCTAAATTTTCTTATGTGCTGGAAGTGAAAGGGCATAAAGGGTCACACCTTTCGGGAGAAGCAGATGGGACAGGTGACCCAAAACTGACCAAAGTATTTCATCTCATACACATCATACTCAGTTTAAAGCTGAGGGATCACTAGGGTCGAGCTCTCTTCTTCTACAGCTGGTGTCCGAGGAGGACTCTGTCTGTTCTTATGCCTTCTTGAATCCAGTTTCCATCTGTCACTGAGTCCAGTTTGGGACTTTTCCAGTGCCTGACCTGCAGCGTCAGTGGTGATTTGATCATCATTGATATTGGTTTTGTATATACTTGTATATATTTCATTATTTTTCCATTAATGTTATTATAACATTTTTGTTGTTATTTTTTCATGCAAGCAGTTTAAATTTTTTTTCCAGCCCATAGGTATCTCTCCTTTCTTTCTTTCTCACTTCCCCATTTGGAAAGGGACAAGGGTTAATAGACAGCTCCTGTCGTCTATTTAGTAGCCAGCCCAGCCTTAAACCTTTGACAAGAACTGTGCTCAAGAAAACATGCCTTCTCTTTTCTCTCTCTCTAAACTGTGGAACTTTAAGCATAATCATTCCTGCTGGTACCTGAAGCATAGAATTGCTCTGCAGGTGGATAGGAAGAGTGCAGTCCTTCTGTTTCTAATGTGCCTTGTTTGGGATAAGGAAAGAATATTTACAGAAGAGTGTATATAGTGGTCCTCTCCATCTCATTTCCACCTACTCATTGCAGAGATTGCATTCTGAGGGGCATTCCTCCTAACTTCAAGTGGTCTTTCTGTGTCCTGTGAGAGAACCTCACTCATCTTACTATTGTCTAAACCTTGAAAAAGGAAAATGTTTACTCCAATTTGTAATCCTTTCGTTCTAATGTAATGTTGTCAAGCTGATTGTTAATGAAAGTCTGATTTTTTTAAATTTGTTTTTTAATTAGGCTTCATTTTTGTTTTCAGTTCTCAAAGATTAGGGAACTTTCAGTAGCAGTAAAATGGTTACGATTGTGCAGCCTCCTATTTTGTTGATGTTGTCCCCTGTTTGACATCATGTTTTGCCATCATGTTTTATCACTTTTTATTCCAGCCAGAAGATTAACAGGCATTTTCAGAAAAATATTTGTCATATTTGTCTCTTCTTGAATTCTAATTTCTGTGTCAATTACTTTCACATAGTGATGCTTCTGAAAGACAGTCAATATATCCATCTATCTGATAAAATTTCTGGGTGTCTGTAAATACTATGAATCCAAGAGCTGCTGGCCACATTTGATTTAGTAGCTCCAAACAGAGGGTTTTGTTTCAGATCTCAGTTTCCTTAGGTACTAGGCATAAAATCTTCACAAGAGAGCTGAGCAAGCGAGGCACTGAAAGAGAAAATGACTTCTGCTATATAGTATGCCCTTTCCTAAATAACCTGGAAAGGCTATGGTGTGATAGTGCCATAGACACAGTTTTGGAAGAAGTGATGAGAACTGATGTGTTCATTGCAGCCCGTGGAATGCTGATGGGTAATTTAATAGGCTGCAGTTTTGGTAGACTTGTAAAGTGCTTAAGGCAGGTCCCTCACTGACTGAGAGCACTAGGATCTGTGCTGAGGTCTGAGGGTGCAGGAAAGGTGAGCAGATGGACCTCGGGCCTCAGTTATCAATATCTATTAGGTTTGGACATTTTAGAAAGAAATAGAAGGCTCAGTAGGTACTTCTGGAATCGGCTGAGCAAAGTTCCATTCTATGCCCGGAACCATTCTCCCATTATAGACAATCAGATCAGGTCACAGGGAGCATGCTACCATACTTCTATAAGTAGAACAAAGTTGCTAATGAAATCAGCTGTTTTGTTACCTTCTGTGGACTGTAAGAGGAAGCTTTTTAGTGAATTCCTTGGCTGGCTAACTGAAGTGACCATGATTCGTTAGCCAGTACTGGCTAATGCAAAAACAAGATCAGAGAAGTTGTTGTTGCCACAGTGAGAGGACTAGTGATTTCCTTCAGTACTATCTAAAGGATATTCTAATCAGTATTTAAGCCGCTGTGTTTGAGTGGTTTAAAATGCATATACCTTAAAGCTGTGGAGCTGTTCTCTATATTCTCATACATATTTTTGCCTTCATACACTTGATAATGTATTTAAGGGTTACCCCATAAAACATCACGTGTGCTAGACACAACCCAGTATTCATGAGACCTATAAACTCTGCAAAAAATGCTGGGATTCTGTATTCTTAATTTCTGTTCGTGACTACCAATGTCATCGTCTGCTCCTGGATACTGGAGATTATTATAAGACTTGAATGACCTATTTAGCTGTTCTGAATTTTGAATGATGATTCTTTCCTCCCTTATCTGCTAAACTTCTTCCCTCCCACCTCCTTCTAACATAAACCAGAAATTGTGAAAGATTAATATGTAGTTTTGTAAGACACTGATCCCTATATAATCTGGAAACCCTTTATAAGGAAATTAAAGACAAATTTATAATGGGATACTATGATTGGGGAAAGGAGGAGTCCTTGCTTTTAAGCCTTATAAATAATAATGCCTACCAGATGTTCTCAAGTCCCAGTCCACTATCCCATGGGGCTGGAAACAAGTTTTGGAAAGAAATCATACATTCCCAACAAGTAGCATTTAAGACTCAGAGAATTTCAAAACCATACATACTATTTGACATGTAAATGACATTGTATACCTGTTTTCCAGTGTGCATGCACGGGTCAGAATTTTAATATGAAGATATAACTCCCAGTCCAAACCGAGATCAGGTCAAACTTGTGCAAACATCTGCAAGTCTGGTCTTTGTGTGATGTTTAAGGATTGTTCTGCAGTACCTTATTTTAGAAGTGCAACTCCTAGATATGCAAATTGGGATATTTATGCTGTATAGTGACTATAGTTTGAGTCTAGTACAATGCTGTAAAACTGTCCCTGATACTCAGTCTATTCAGATATAAGAGATAAGAGTAATCTTCCAGGAATTAAATTTAGAAGAAATAATTGATGAGATTTCCTGAAAACATAAAGGATTCTTTTTTGTTAATGATGACAAAAAAGTACATTCAACTATTTTAGTCTGGATCCCTTTCAGTTAAGCAAAAGACATGAATTTTCTTAATTAGGGAATAATTGGATTCTGCCTTTCAAAAAAATCACAGACTTCATATCATAAGGAAATAAACTATGTGAGAAAAATGGCTGCAAGTTTTAGGTGAAAAAGTTTATTACATCCTTTGCTCTGCAGTGAACTGTAGTATACTACAACTAAATGGAGTTACAGTCAATGAAGCAAATATATGCTGTTTTTTCACATTCTTTCTATCTTTCAGTATTTATCAATATCTGTATATGTGTGAGAGAAAATGGAAGTCTTTCCTGTGCTTCAGAAACTTTTCCCATAAGCTTATCATGTTTCTGTGCAAGACAAAATGTGACGCTTAGACAAAGTTAAGAACAATCTGTCAGCTAAAAAAGCAATACTTCAACAGTTAACCAAAACATCTCCCGTTTCCATGAATGACAACTTTACTATAACTGTCTTTTGGGGAAAAGTTTTATGAAAGAATTTTATAACATACCTTAAAAGTGGTTATGCTCAATGTACTTGGGCTTCACTCTGTAACAGGAAAAACTGTCATGGATCTTGTACTTAGTCTATTAAAACTAGAGTGGTATATAAAATTGGAGAACACCATTAAAAAAACCAAAACCAAAAAACGTGGACAATTGCATGCCCCTGAGTCTAGATTAATAAATAGTATGCAAAGATTGTGAACTTACCAACTGAAAAAGTAAGCAAAAACTTAAAGGAAAATACTAAAGGAACAACAACAAAAAGCTAATTAAGACAGATTGTGATAGATCAGCCTGATAACCTTGTTCTTTTTTACTCCTTTATAAGCAAGGAGATTAGAGCAGATCTTACTTATAAAGTCTCCAAGAATGTATTTGGTAATATGCCATGTGAAGTGTTGTTTAGCTGGAAAAGGTGGCATGTAGCAGATAAGTTGTGAAGTGATGAAAAATTCAATGCAATAATGAAAATTTTAATGAGGCAAGAACTAGGGGTCTGGAAGAGAGACTCCAGAATAGTGTAAGCATCAATCTTATGCATGTCTGTGTCATTTTTACCCTGTTATAAATAGTGGATGAATTCATTGATGTCCTAAAGCTGAAAAATATAATTTGATTCAAAGACGAGGTGAAATTGGCAAAGTGAATTTGAAGTAAACTAATAGAAACAGGATGAAATACAGTAATAAACTGCAAGGTCATGCAGTTAAGGACTAATTTCAAGAATTTCTGCTATCAGCTGGAGCTTCATCAGTGTGTAATGACTGACAAGGAGCAATGCATGAGTATACTAATCAGCTGCAAGATAGTTATGTTTCAGTGGTGATGTGGCAGTGAAAATGGCAAACATGAAGCTCAGGTATATCAAACAGGAGAAATTAATAACGCTGTTGTACTGGTAAGACCTCCTCACGTTGACTGTGCGTATGGTCCAGATCAGCTAAATTAGATGAAGTGAATCTGGAGCATGTGCATTGCTCAGATGAGTATGGGAAATGGAGACCTTTGCCTGTAGTTCCTTGGCATGGGCAGGGTTGTGTTCTCACAGAGACTGTGGCTGTAGGACTGGAGCTGGTTTGTGCATCGTTACTCTGGAAGACAGGCAGTGCTATGTAATGTGACAGCATAGACTTTGACCAAGAAAACTGCTTTGGTAAGCCTAGCAAATAAGGCTGAAAGAGATGTCTTTGCTCTCTAAATGCAATGGGAGGCATGTATCAGGATAAGTAAATGCTTGAACTAAGGTACAGTGTCAGCTGAGGAATAAATAGTTCTAAACCTGCTAATGATTAGTGTTTCACCTGGAAATAATGACGGGCTTTAGAAGGCAACATGATATATTTGTTAGTAGGAATATATTGTAGCAAAGTCTGTCTGATTGTTTCTAGTTTTTGGATGGTGTTTCTACAGATGGCTTTCAGACAGAAGGAAAAATAATTTCCGTAGCTGGGAGGCTTTCACAGCAGTGCTCACAGTCCCTTCAGTGTCATATCACTGATTGCAGCTGGAAAGTGGAAGGAGTGTGGCAGTCTCCCAATCAGACTAATTTTATTGTTCTGTAGTTTGTTTTTACTATAATTCTGACAATGAAGTAATTTTTTTTGCCTTAAGAAGGAAGGGTTTGGGTAGATTCTTTTCCTAATGGGATATTTCCTCTGAGATATTCCTCTGACTAAAGAACAAGTAGCTTGTGAATACCCATCACTTTCCTTTATCATGTGGGAAGACTAATAAATTAGGAATGTTATAAATGTGATCTTTGCATTTCTTACTATAGTTCAAGTGCTGTCCATTCTGTTTGCAGGGGTTTTATGCACTGCGGTCTTTAGATCAGAAATGTTTCTTGTGTGAGAAATTTCAGTGAATACACTTCCTTCACCAAGGCTGCATGCATGAGGATATAAAGACAGCCTTTCAGTTGTTTCTAGTATCTTATGCCTCTAATGTGTTTCTGATTGTCTTCTTGCATAGATTTGCTGTTTCTGATTTCCAACATCTTGTGCTCTTCCCTGAAATCCCCTGTGCTAGGTCTGTAGACCACTCCTCATTTTCATTTATTTTCCCATCATCTTTCATTGTTAATGTCACCTAAACTTGACTCTATTTTGAGATTTTTGGTGTGAGATCTGCCTTCACTGTCAGTTTTCCTCCAAAGAAATTCTTATCACCCCTTTAGTGATGAACGTAGCTAGAAATAATGTAATACCTACATTTTTTTCTTTCCTTCTAAGACAAGGTATTTGGTTCATGTTACTTGCTTTTTAGGAGGAAAAAAGAGAAGGAAAGAGAGGGAACACATGTCTTTGATATCAGAAAGGCATTTTCCCTCATGCAGATATATTGGATTCCTCTGTTAAAGCTTGTTTTGAGCATATAGTGGATGTGGATATGAAGTTGGCTCAGACCTGTCTTGTTAGCAATGATTTACTTCTCTTTCAGTTACAGAGTTAAATACTACACTTCTTATTTTCTACTGTTGCTGTCCCAATCTATGTGCAACTTTGATACCCTGTGAAGCCTGCTTTAGCTCAGAGTTAAAGATTAGTAACTCATTTTTCTAGAAATTCTGCAAGGTAAATTGTGCATATTTAGACCTCATCACAACAGTATTTTTCTTTAGCACAGAACATTTTGCTTTTGCAGGTAGTGTACCACTTGCACTTTTACATTAGTTAATAGTAATCCACCAGGGTTTCTTTTTAGTTGAGAAGGTCTGAATTCAAAGGACTGCAAGTGCACAATATGATTAAGCAAGCTTAGAGGCACCAATGTTAGTTTCTCCCTTTTTAATGCTTGAGCCAAGTGTTTCTCAGCCTCTATATTTGCTCTGCTGTGGAGTGATATAATCAGCTGGGGTAGCCAGTGTACCTGAGGTTGAGAATTTTTGACTGACAGTAGCTGGACATCAGGTCCTGAGAGTTTGACCCTTGATTTCCATGTCTGCTTAAAGGGAAAAAGAGGAATATGCAGTCACTTTATGCTTATGGTGACTCTCAGCAAGTTACTTCATGTTCCGGAGCTTGTGTATTCCTATTTGAATTCTGCCTGAAAAGAAGCTTTACCATCCTTTGCCAAGGGATCTTTAATCATGTTCTTAGGGAGAAGCAAACAAATAAAAAAGACAAAAAGGCTTTGCTCTATTGTGATTCCTTCTTTGTGGCATTATTTAAGGTTACTACAAAAATTATTTAAGCCGCTCTATCTGAAAAGACTGAAAAAGCAGATTTATTTCATAGCTATATCTGGTTTTCATTGCAAACAAATCTTATTTCAGAATAACTAACTGAAAATCTGAAAATTTGGATGGATTGTGGGTCTAGATTTCACATTTAAAAAAATCATACATGGCCTAAGAATGAAAACATTTGCATCTGTTCCTCCTCTAGTTTTGGTTAGAGTTCGTGGCAAGCTGGGCACTTTAATTCAAAATTCTCCAAAGCTGAAGGAATGTCCTGTTTTATGAACAGAAAAAAAATGAGCTTTTGACAGGTCTTCCCTATTCCTGATGCCATAAGACAACTAATGTAAACCAGGTGATAGAATTAGGCTTTCTTTTGTTTCTTTAAAATAGCTATTGGGTCTCTAGGATCCCCAGTGTATTGTTTTTAATTCCAATGTACTCCTAAAAGGAAAGGCTGTATGTATTGGCCTAAATTGGTGAACAGTGGCAGATGAGTATTGGGTGAAGCCATCTGCCATGACAAGGTTTCCCTGCTGATGTCTATGACCTTGGTGGAGGTTTCCTGGCTTCCTGCAGAACTGGCAGCTTACAAATATGCAAACCATTACATGCAGAATTCTATGGTTAATGGAATGTGCAGTTACCTTGATGACATGCACAAATGAAGGAAACCTATACCCAGGGAGAAGCTGTGCTCAGTCAATGAATTGAGAAAACACCAGAACACCAGAGAATTTTTATAGGGGCCAGAGTGGAAAAGGATTAATTCCCCCAAAGAGCTTTGGAGTTCCCATTTTTCTTGCAGATTCATGTGTTCTTGCGTTTGTCAAACCCATGCTTGCTCCTCTGCTGGTGCATATCTTCTTATCTCAGAGAGCCTACAGAGACATATCAAAATGATCCATTGTCCTTCCCTTATCAAGGACAGAAATTCAACAGTTTCACGGGAGCTGGGCTGCAGTAACTAAGAAAAATGTTGAAAGAGTATGGGGTGATAAACCAAGACATGCTATTTCTTCAGTCTCTGTCTGTTTGTGTTTGATGCAAACAAAGTTGATTCATTTTCATTATAGTGGGAAAATGTAGAGGCAGATGCATGAAATGGAAATGAACTTTAGCTGTAGAATCTAATTTTAAATTAGAAAGATTTTTCTTTTACTTATTTATTAATACATTGTATTTTCTTTGTCTTTTCCTCAAAACAGCCTTAGAACTTTATGATCTGTCCTCAAATGAAACATGGGTTGCCCATGATTTATGGTTTTGGTATGAAAACAAATTATCAGGCATTGACAAAGGCCATTTCAGACTGCTGCTGCTCTTAATTATTTAATAGTTGCTAAAGAACCAGGCCTTTATCAGAGCTCTGACATTTTAAAAAAATTGATTCTATTTTACCTGCAGGCTCAGGGATGCTTTTCTGTCATTAAAACAAGTAGAAAATATTAATGGGAGAGAGAGTTAATGAACTCAAACAAATTGGCCAGGGGAATGTGAGTGCACTGAATTTCTAAGCACGTATGTCGTAAAATAGCAGCACAGTATCCAATGATGGCAAAGCTTACATCTGCTTCTGAGATGCTCTGCTGTTCCAGAAGTAGCAATGTTTGTGAGATGTTCTTTACGTTGTAATGGAAAAAGGAATGTTCCCAGAATGGATGCTTTGAGATGAACCCTCTCTGATAACTGATTGAAAATGTTTGTAAAAGTTCCTTTCAGAAGCCCATATGTCTACTGTCATACAGTTTCTGTCTTTTCTGTCTTGTTAATTACTGGGACATTATTTAAGCCAAGGCTCTGCCAGGGTCCTGCTTTTGGTTCCAGACTTAGAGATCTATTTTCTTTCCTCACTACTTCTGGTATTGTATTATGAGTAGGGATAGTAATACCAGGTAGGGGAATGTGTAATGAGAAAACTGAAAGTAGTTGAACTCCTAGTCCTTAGTTGTGATCTGTCACTCAAACTAAATCATATTTTGCTGTCCCTCCCCATCTTTTTGTTTTAATCCTGTATCTTTAAAAAATATTTGTAAAATATAAACATGATTGTGCAAAGTATTTAGAAATATCAGTGGATAACAATGTAAAATTTAATGCAAAGTAATTTTTCCCATTTATAGGCATTGCCAGTTACTCTGTTTGCAGTCTGAGCAAATACAGTTTTTCGCAGCCATTAACAGACAAACAAGAATTTCAATACCTAAGAATTGCCCAGGAAAATGGAGCCAGGTTCTTAACTGAGGTGCCCAGTGTTGGGAGAATGAGATTATGCTCATAGGTGGAAACAGGACTGGCTTGGATTAGGTATATGGGGAAAAAAAATCATTATGGGATAATTAACCATTGGAACATGTTTGCCAGAGAGGTTGTGGAGTACATTGTCTTAGAACACAACTGCCACTGGAATTAAAGACTGAGACAAAGAAGGCATTAAGTACCTCAACCTTTTCCTCATTCCTTGACACTATGCTACCCTCTGCATTCAGCAAGGGTTGGATGCTCTCCTTGGCCCTCCTTTTGCTACTAACGTATTTATAGAAACTTTTTTTATTGTCTTTGACTACAGAGGCCATATCAAGTTCCAGCTGGGCTTTGGCCCTTCTGATTTTCTCTCTACGTGACCTCTCAGCATCCTTATAGTCCTCCCATGATACCTGGCCTTCCTTCCAGATGTGATACACTCTCCTTTTTTGCCTATTTTCCACCTTAAGTTCTCTGTTTATCCAGTTGGACTGGATGATCTTGAAGGTGTCTTCCAACCTTAATGATTCCATTCCAGACCCATCTGGTCAGAGCCCCAGGCAATCTGACTTGGGCTCACTTAGCTTTGAGCAGGATGTTGGACTACACGAACTCTTTACATTTCTCCCAGCCTAATGATTCTCTGATTAATAAAATCTCCCACGTTACAGGAAATGCAAGAAATAACATTGCACTTAATTACTTCTTGTATTAGTATATTTTACAGGAACTACATTAAATATTGAGAAATCAAAATGATTGATCAAATTAATTGTAAGGTAGGAGTGAAGTTTTCACTGTAATGTAAAAAACATGATTCTCCTCCAAGTTACAGAATATAAATCAGACCAAAGCTTGTAAGTACAGAACATGGCTCTATATGGGTGTAAAATATTTGGTTTAAGAAAAAAAATCAAATTTTTATTTTTTAAGGTTGTCTTTCTGATTTAATAGTTTTGAAAAGTGAAACAATTTTTTGTCAGTCAGACGAATACAATCTTCTTTCTGTGAGTCCACTTTTTCTAGTGAATTTCCCAGGGAAAATGAGGATGACTACTTCACTGAATTTCATTGTGGGTAACAAAACAGTAGAGTTGCTGCTGTACAGGCAAGGGTATCTATGGGTAACTCTGTGTAATTTACTGTAATGAGTATTTCCTTTCCTCACTCCTTACAACAAGGTGAGTAACTGCTTATTTTTTTAGTTATTATTTGAGCCAACAATCAGTCCGATACTTTAACCTTCAACTTGTCCAAGAATTTAGATATTAACTGTGATTGTGCTCTTTTTAAGGAGAAAGTGAATTTTGGGACTTGCCATTTCCAAATTATGCCAAAGAAAATTAGACACATCTATCACATAACAGAATCCATATACTTGAAATATTTTGGGATTCTGAGGTTTTCATTCAGAATTATATTCAGAAAATTCTTCAGAGATACCCAAAAATAGTAAGAAATATGTTTGTTATCAGTGGTCAAAGAGAGCTGGATTTTTTTTACCTCTGCAAACAAAAGTAGTCTATTATTGTGTTTTTCATTAACTGTGGGAGGCTATGTAAATGTGTCTAATGTGACTGTGGAATCTGGGTTCCATTACAGCATAATCTTTGATTATCTGATTTAATATTTTGCCTTGTTTAATAGTCCACTGATTGCATATCTTCCATAGCACTTGTAAAGCTTTAGACCATAATTTTACACAGTGTGAAACTCTGTTCTTTTTTTACATTCATAGGAAGAAGAAATGATTAGACATCACCCATATGTCTCTCCAATATTGTGTACAGGTTATTATTGGGAACTCTCAGCATCAAAGGCAGGTTTTCTGGTGCTTTTTCTTTAGAAGAAAGGATGAAATTCATTCTATTTGCTATTGCTTTCTGCATTTCATTCTCTTTCTAGAGGTTTTTTTTGGCCATGAGTGTTGCCAGGTATTAGGAATTTCTGTTGAAGCATCCGCTGTCAGCAATATGAGAATTTGGTTCTATAGTCACGCAGTTCCAGAGCACTGGGAATCAACGTTGTTGAGCTGTAGCTAAAACAACTACATCAATTAGCACATAATCACAAATTCCTGTGTATTTGACAGAGCTTAATGGAACACCAAGAAACAGGTTTACTGTTCATAAAACAGGTCATTACATAGGAGATATGCTGCATTGTAATGGACAGTTGGAGCTAGATAAGAAATAGTTGTTTTCCAAGATTATAGATCTTGGAAAACATCTATTATACATCTATTACATATATTACATCTATTATTACGTCTATTATAATAAATTATTTTCCAAGTTTTACAAGGCTTTCTTGCTTAAAAATTATGAGAATAAAAGAATGTGAGAAAATAGGCTAACAGATTTTCCAGTTAATCAGTATAAACGAGCCTAGGTATGCAAGTGTTAAAAACTGCTATGAGCCCTTGTTCAGATCAGGAATACAAAATACAAGCTTTTCTGTGGTCAAATAAGCATTTAATTATGTATTTACAAAAATTAAAAATTAGATAGTAAAATGTGAATATAAACTAATAGATTTGAGGTCAGGCTATGTGGGTAAGATTCTAGATCCTAATCTGACCCACACACTTTCATGATGAATATTCATTAAAATTGGAATATTCTATCAAAAACAGTGTCAGTTTTTGAAAATTAGCATAGTGTAATTAAAAATATATTTATCACAAAAATTTCAACTATTTCTATTTTTTTAAAAAAACAACTTTTAGTCCAAAGACCTGGAAAAGAAAATGCTATTGTGGTGAACTGCAAGGTCAAGAGCAACTTAAACATAAAAATGCCTGTGGTCTATGTACCTTGAATTCACATTTAACTGACCAAGACAAGCTGTTGGTCAAGCATTGATCATCCTTACAGTGCTTAGGAAGAGTTTTGATTGAGTATGTGTTTATCCGTAAGCCTGTAACTTATTTTTACTGGTGTTTAGTCCATTTAAACATGAGAGCATGTAAGCGGAGTCTGAACCTGAGAAATGGCTCAGACCTTTACTTTGTAAAGTAGAAGTACCTGCTGTGTGGGGTATGTCTGCAAGTAAGCAAGTATGGGAAAAAAAGAAACATCTGGCTTGTTGCTAGAGTGACATACTTGGTTACAAATATAGTCCAGTTTAAACCTATGCCTCTGCCTAAAAGTGGAGAAGAGGGAAAGACTTAGGTATAAGTCATGCGTGATACCTCCCTGAGCTCCTCCTAGGGCAGTGCACATCATATGCAGCATGGTTCACTTGTGTCTGTGTGCTTAAAGCCACAGCCAGCCCACACTGAGTGTTGTGTAAGATTAAAGGCTTATGACTTAAAAAAAAGGAAAAGGTGGCAGTTTGGAGGCCTGAAGCACAGATTGAATATGGCACAGCCAGAGCAATCTTCGTTTCACTTAATATAGTTCAATTCTGGCTGTATTTGCAATCTTTTTGAGCTTGACTTGTTGAAAACCCCCCTCATTTTAGGTTAACTCTTAGGTATAGCTGAAAGAAGATATATTGTTAAAAAAATGTTTGTGTGTTTTTTGTCAATTTTTAAAAAATGAAATATTGTTTACTTAACACTAATATATACAATGGGACTGCTCACATCAGTGAATTTATTTGGAAGTATCAATTTTCACAGTATGTAGTCTTTTGAAATCAATTGAATAGCTGGATTGAAGGTCATTGTGAGGTGTATTGTTTTCTCCTCTTCTCTGATTTATGCATTGATTCTATTCTGGCTCTTCTATGAAGACACTGAACCAAATAAAACTAGAGCTTTCAAATTTAAGCCTTAGGTATCCTTTTTGAGGCTAGCTGTAGAAATTTAAAGTGTTTGCTGTGTCTTCCTTACTTTTTTCCTCTTCATTTTGGATACCAGTCCAAACACAAAATCATACATTACCAATCTCATCTGAAGTTCAACTCATCTCTTTACATGATGTGGAAGATTCTCCAAATAAAATGGTTCCATTAACTTCCAAGAAATTAATTCTTATTAGTCAGAAAAAGCTGCTGTTTGTTGTTGTTGTTATACAGATTGGGGTCTACATTTGCAAAATCACTGTTCCAGAGTGCTGGATAGTTTTTTAAAATATTTTTGGGCACAGTTAGGACTCATTCTCAGACAAGCCCTTTAAATTATATTTTTGTGCAGAATCTATATATCATAACTAATACTCCTGTTTAACTCTCTGAACCCATGAATCATCTATCAGGACTTATTGTAGTTTTCTGATGGCACTTAGTAAGTTTGATAAACTATTACTGAATGAAGACCAGCTCGTTGTAGCATGGGAGGAGAAGAGAAGATTAATGGCTTTTCATGGCTCTACAATATTGTTGTTGTATTTTCATAATTTTTATGTGGACTTTTTTCCTTTTTATGTTGCTTTTATTTTTTCCACTGTCATACCACACAACAATTATTAGTGACATCTTTGTAACATCCTCTGTACCTTTTCAAAATATACATCAGGTTTAGAGCCGGGCAATATTTTGGCATCAGTCATGAATGAAAAACAACAATCTTGTAATTGTCAAATGTGTTGATGATCTCAGTCCTGCGACAGAGATAATTTCCATTTCACAAACCCCCAGTTTTGACAGATTTTGCACACTCTCATAAAAAAGTTTGAAGAGTAAACTGGAAAGAAGAGTGTTTTATATGCTCATCTCTGTGTTTCTCAAAATTAGGCCTGTGAGGGAACAAGGTTAGATATCTGAGGCTCTTGTTGCTCAAAATGTGTCATACCATCACCTGCCATATGCAGAATATCTCCACTTGCAACAATATGTATAACAGGAACACAATAATATTTACAACTATAATCAGTGGTACTCAGTACTAAACTGGAGTATTTGAATTAGTAACGATACCATGAAATCTCCACACATAATTAACTTAAATTTTCAGCAGTCATTGACTCATTTTGGAAACCCACTATAGATAAATACAAGCAATCAATTGAACAAAAGCTGGTGAATGCATTAAACAATATTAAGTAATAGAAGCGAAAAATGGAGTTTGATTACAAATAGCAGAAGAAGATTTAGAAGTGGTAATACATTCTGTAATCTAACTTTAAACTCACATATATTTGTATCTTTCTGCCAATGATGAAAATTTCCCTAGACGGTTTTCTTTAAATAGATACAATATTATATGTGTAAAAAGGATGATAACCTCTGTAAGATGCATTACTCTGAAAAATACAAGAATTCTGAAGAGGCCTAATTACTAAAACATAAAGGATCAAACCATTTAATTAAAAAATGATGCCATCATCTTTTCCTCTGAAGGAAAACTTTCAGAAGAGAGTCTTGGTTTCAAAACTTCTAGCATCAAATCTTGATTTATAAATAAAAAATGACAAAGTGGGAAAACTAGACATATTTACTAATAATTTTTGGTTTACCACAGAAGAGAACAGGGGAGGAAGAATAGAGGAAACTTTCATTAATGGCCTGAACCCATGAGATGAATTTATTTTGTTGTTACTGAGTGTTACTATTCAATTATTGCATATTCCACATTGTGTTGAATAATGTGGGTATGAGAAAACAGTACTGCACATCTCAAGTGAGAGAAGAAAAAGATGCACATCTGAAAAAGATCCATTCTGTTACATAATTTCAAAGGTTTCAGTAAGTAACCAGGAGAGTAAATCATAAATTTTGCCAATTCAATAGCTATTGGGCCAAAGTAGTTATGGGGGAAGTAGCAGGATTTTCCCTTCCAAGAGGCACAAGATTTCCTCATTTTGTAGATTTAGTTTTTGTCTTTCACTGCATATATAGCAGAGAATACAAAGTGTAAGTCAAGGGAATGGGTAAATGTGGAACTAAAAAAGACCTCTAAGTTCTTTGGAATTCCAAATCCACATCATTGCTATTCAGCACAAATGGAATATGAAAATACTCAGAGTATTTACAATATCTCATTAGGAGTCCATCAAATGAATCAACAGGATTACAATAAGCTTATTACAATAAGTTCAACACTGGTTGCTTCTTTCCTCCCTTTAGTTTGGGAACAATCTGAGAATAAACCAGATGAATAAAAAATGTTTTGTTATGTGGTTGGAGTTCAAAGAGAAAAAAGCCTGAGCATAAATGATTGAATTGAATATAAACAGACCCCTCAAAATCTCATTGAAATATTTATTTTTAAAATGGATTTCTACTTTAAAGGTACTGTTACTGAAATCCATGAAAGTTTTACCAGCGGTGTGGAAAAAGGCTTGATTTACAGAACCTAGCTTGAAAATTGAGCACTCCATACACAGCCTCAAGAAGTCTATCCATTTTGAGGATAGATTAGGAATGGTATATTTTTTAGATACTACTATGTATATGTGATTTATGTTTATATGTAATTTGCTTCCAAGGTACTGAGTCCTTTATCTTTACAATTATGTTGGGGTTTTTTTTCATTTTCATCTTTAGTAATCTTTTAGGTAGTCCTTCATCTAAAATGAAAATATAGGACAAAAATAATATTTCCTTACATGTGTAGGTAATAGTGGAATTTAAGACCTATGTAGGCCTTATACTGACATTTTTTTCTTGGGGTAAATTTCATAATATGCAAGTGCTCTATCTCTGATTATGTATATGAGAAAACATTTCTATTCTAACTCATTTATGTGAATAAATACAAAATTCAATACTTGCAATTATGGTCCCAGGTGATTGTGAAATTCAGTCTTCTTGAAGATTCGTGTCTGTAAAACTTTACTGCATAAATCTTTGTAGCGAGAAAATCTAAAAAGAACTTGTGTATGTCTCTCCAGAAAACCTCAGTGGAAATCAGAATAAACATATGGTTCCTTTAGTAGCATTTCCTATAACTTGTTTTGATTTTTCCCAACTTTAAAAAAAATCATCCACTCTAACAAAAAAAAATAAAATACTTGTGAGGTTCTACAGTCAACGTGATATGTACATTCTGACCATCTATCAAAACATTAAAAAACCCCAATCAGTAGTTTTATGAGCTTCAAGAATATACGTGACATCTGGCAGGCTGAGTTTAAAGGATTAGGGTGTAGAGAACTGAAAGTAGAATGAGAGAGACATCTTTGATTTATTCATTACTTTGTAATGCAACAATACAAGCAAAATAAGCAATTTTTATTTAAGTAATAAGTAAACAATTTCTATTTAAAAAGAAGATTAAATGTTTTTTACTAAGGATTTGTCCCTGCTACTTACCTCTGCACTGATTTATTATTTTATTTTTTTTAATCTTTTTTACATTGGCTTTGCTGTGGAAACTAATCAATCTTGAGTTCATCTACAGAGGCAGATTCAAAAGCTTGAATTCTATGCCCGTTTTTGATGCACTGAGTGGTAATTCAGTTAGATTTCTGTTTCTACTTACTGAATCTAAGCCTTATCAATGTTACAACTGCTGAATAAACATCTTGATGTATTTACAGGTTAGTTTGACCATTTTTACCTGTTCGTTCTTAAATCTGTCTGTATGTGGCAGTTCAAATAGAATGTTTCAGTCAATCCTTTGAAAAAAGCTTCGACACACTGCATCTCCCTTTTGTTATTGATTTTCAGGGTGATTGAAATGGTCACACATTTTCCTGAGCATATCATGCTGTTATTTTTGTTTTTACAGGGTCACTTCTTCGGCTTCATTTATTGGCAATGTAGACATCATTACTTTCCCATTTCCGAAGATGATGGAATTTCTGCACAATATAAAAAGCTTCCCCAGTTTGTGTTGCAAACATTTGGAAAAAAGACTGGAGCTCAACAGTAAGCTGTAATTGTAAACAAAAATAAGTAGTTTCTGTAATGTTTGAATTGCTGGGTATTCTGCTTACAGAAATAACTAGTATACTTTGAATGATAATATAAACCTGCATCTTGCACACTTACTTTCTTTTTTATCTTGTAATGAAACTCACTCCATCACAAAAAGTAGTCAAGTATCAATGAAAGAGTTATTAATCTATAGCTAGAAAACACATCAAAATTAACTTGTGAACACAAGGTAAATTGCATTTCTTTCATGACATGGACATGAAAGTGAATTCAGTATCATAATAATATCATGTAATGAAGTAAGTTTTTTAACAAAATAACCTACTGTTTACCAAATTCAGTATTAGAAATACAAATGTGTGTAACTCCATTCCATATGTCAGCTTTAACAAATGTTATACACATCTGTAGCTGCTATACTTTTTTCAAAATTAATATATGGCTATTCTGCAGCAGCTTCAAACCTAGTCTTTTTGTCAGAAGTGCTTGTTGTTGCCTTCTGTAACATGCTAAAAAGATAAAGAGCTACATAATCTTGAACAGATGAAAGAAAATAGCATTTAATATGCTTTATTAAAATTTGCTATTCTCAGGCTAACTGGGAAATCCGATAACGTCTAGGCATCTTGTATTCGCTAATGTTGCTTAATTAATTGCTGGCTTATTGTTATTTGGTAGGTCCCTTTTCTCTTCCAGATCTGTTTCATCCACACAGCATTGTTTTTGCAATTGTATCACTCTTGTGAGCCCTTTGTGCCATGATCCATAATTTTTCAATTCACTTTCAGTGCCTGGTAGTTGGAGTAAGTTTTGAGATGCTCCTGTAATATAAAATAATTTATTTTGTTGTTGGTTTTATTTAATGAAAAAAATCTGAAAACTCCTTATTTGTATACAGCTCATGTGTTCTCTCATCTCAATTCATGTATATGAATTCATGTAATGGACCCGGAGGGAGATCCAGTCAGACATTGTGGTTAGTCTAGAAACAAATGTATAATAAAAAAACAGTCCCACCTGAGATTTACAGTGTCTAGTGGACTATATGGAAACTGTCTGGACTATCACAAGCTCAAAGGAAAAGTGTGGAAATAAAAGTATGTGTATATAGGTGAGAGGGGGAGGGAGAGTTATTTTATTGGAGAAGGGAACATTTTCCCATAGCAGGAAAGTTCATGTAGTGTTTAAGCATATGTGGAAACGGTTCTTTCTCAAAGAACAATCTAGCATATTTTTGCTCTCTTAGAACCCATATTTGGAGTGTTAGAAAGTATGTGAGCACATTTTCCTCTTTCATGTGAGGATAAAGTTCCTTCTGGATCCAAAAGGTTTCTTTGTTTCTGTAACTCTGAATGCAGTGAAGATTCATGATGCTGCTAAGGTACCGTGTGAGTTTTGGTATGAGTCTGTTTTACAGCTATTGATGGGCAAACAGGTCTTTTATCCTTACACTCAAGGTCTGATTTTTTGTTAAACTAGCAGAAATTAGGGCTGATGATGCCTTATTCTTGCGTGCACACTGTCCTCCTTACTGTAACTCTTTGCACATAGGATTGTACACTGATTTGTTACTCTGAAATTTTGCTCCTGAACAAGAATTCAAAGCTTTCTTTTTTTTTGATGTCACACAAGACAATACACAAGACAAAGCAAGGTTAATCTGGAAGAATTAATCTCAGCAAAAGCCTTGATAGAATAGCTTAAGAATCCTTGCTCTAGGATTGTGCAATGTTAGTCATTGATGATGGTAAACACAGTGGTAGCTTAAGATCAAGATACAAAGAGGTGAGAATCAAATGAATTTGAAAAAATTGTGGTACTTTATCAGCTAGTCATCATTAGCAACACATTCATATAATGACAAGCTGCTTCTCTTTCATGTGTTTTGTTTGAACTGCTACATGAGTATTTGCTTTGAAAGTGAAAATTCAGAAAGCATGGAAAGTGAAAATCGTTCCCAGCATCTCTTCTTAGACTTCCAATAAAGCCAACCTGCACTGCAACAAGTGCAGCTGTTAGAGAAGTGGAATTGCATGTGCCACTGTAGGCCTGTGCTTGCCCCATACTGGAATAACTATTTATTAGTGTTACTACAAAAAATACATAGATAGTAAGCACTTTTTTTCCAAACCAATTTTTAGACTATATCATTAAAAAAAAAAGTCTGTTTTCTTCTAAAAATGAAAATACATGTGAACAGAGAACTTGAGTGTATAGGTAGGGTATTCTGCAAAGTCAGGAAACATTCCCCAGAGCAATGCTGTCTGTTGGGTTCAGGTTTCCAACAGATGCCTTTTAACTGCTGAATACAAATACAAAGATGAAGATACAATTTGGCTAAAATTGAGGTTTGAACCTGACAAATAATTTCCTACTTTAATCATCAATGATGAGCTATATTCATGTAGTCTGAAATTAGTGCCAAATTAATCATTAAGCAAAATTAAGAGAGCAATGAACTGGTTAAATCACATACCATCTGCTTCCCTGCCAGATCTGACTTGTGTGGTACACCTGGAGGACTGGGATTTGGACCAGCAGTCCTCACGTCCTCTTCTCACACAGGGACAGAGAAAATATGGCTCTTTATATGGCTTTTTAAACAGATCCTGTTCTTCCTTTCCTGTGTGTAAGGGACTGATTAGAAGACCAGATAAAGTAATTTTGAAAGGCAGCCAGGTCCTCTTCAGAGGTGAGTAAATGTTTGAGTAGTGCAATGGTGTGAGAAAATCACTGCAGTCTGCTCACTCTGTACCCCAGATGGTTTCTTCATGTTTTTTTTCTTTGGGGCAAAAAAAGAGGCTGTTGTCCTTTAAATAGTTTGTGCTACATTGGATTAACCCGTATGGGGTACGTTACAGATACATACAAATGGCTTGACTTACAGTCCTTGAAAGCCAACACCCAGGGGTTGAAGGAGGCTGAAGTACTTTCCTGTATTTGTCGTTTTATGTAAGCTGTAAACACCTTCACAGCTCTGTTTGCTCTTTATTTCACAGAAACTTTTCAGTGCATTCAGACTTCAGTAGCTTGCTTTCACTAGGTTAGAAACTAAGGAGAATTGTTAATCTGATTTTGTTCAGTCATAAACTGACACCGGCTTAGAGTCCAAGTCCTGTTCATGTTCCCATTGTACTGCACATTTTATGCTCCCTGTTATTGGTAACTAAACCAGATGAATGGCCCCATGGTTAGGGTACTGCCAGACTGCTTGAAATAAAAACCTCCCGACCAAGACATATGTCTGTGCTGTTACAGCTTCCTGTATGACTGCAGAAAGCCACTTCGTTTCTCTGTAAAGGAGTTCCCTCACTATAAGATGAGGTTCAGTAGGACATCGTAACCTTAGAGGACTGTTGTGAAGACAACTACTTGCAGATTTTTGAGGTGATAATATATTACAGCAATGGATGCCCTGTGAGTAAGTAAGTCGCCCTATGAATGCTATATACCATCCACGTCTTTTGATGCCTTCAGTTCTTCTTGTGTTCAAAGTAATGATATTTTAATTTTTGATGGGAAAACTATTAAACTTCATAATCTCAAGTCTCCTGTTGTAGGTGTTTGCCTTGTGAACATCCTGTGAGAGGTAATCGGTAGTTTTGTATTTTGTGAGCAAAACTACCCACCCACTTATACACAAGTTTACATGTCCACCCTAACTTCAGTTCTGCTGGAAGGAGTGGCTTCATCAAGCCAACAGTGAAAGCTGGGGAGGAGGAAAGTGGGTAAGAGAATTAAGAATGAGAGGCTATATGTATAGCACAAGGACACAACTGAAAGCCTACAATGAATACAGTTTCAGTAAGATCCTAAAGCAAACTTCCAGCCAAATCAACTAAAATAAACAGGTATCGGAATGATACATGACTGCATTTTGGAAACTGAGCTCTTAAGAAAAATCAGTAGGAAGCCTTTATGGTGGAAAGCTAATTTCATCCTGAAAAATGCCTCTAGTAACTGTTTCACAGAAAGGCTGTTTTGTTAGTCTGAGTTCCTCTCTAGGAGCTGAGGCCACTTAATGAAACCACTTTAACTTGTAGAAATTATATTTCTCCAAACTTAGTTCATTTATATGCTGCTCTGCCAAATAACTGGGTGGACTTCAAGTATATTTTTTTTTTACATTATAGCACAGTATTCTAGGCAACCAGAAGAATAGTGAAGGAGGATTTCTATAATAATCACTTTAAAAAATAATTTTCATTTTAAAACTACTTAGTCTTTTTTGGTCTGAGTCTTGCATTTGTGATACACTAAAAATCCTTCAGCCAACAGTGGGAGTTTTGGTGATGCAAGGGCTTCAGAACTTGATTCTTTCAGCATCTTTGTGAAATGTAAAATTGGAATGAGATTATGGATAAAAATAATATCCTTGGTTTTTCTGTCATTACATGAGGAAGTTACAATTTCTCTTTTGGATCTGTTTCTGCCCATAGTATGCTACCTAAGGTCTCCTCTTTTAAAGACTAAGATAAAACTTTGGAGATACCAGTATTAATAATGCTGTAACAGTTGTTCTTGGGTGGGTTGGTTTGAAGCAACATGTGCTCCCTGTAGCCCTAGCTAAATCATAATGTTTCCTTGTGATTGTGCTTGTGTTGATTATAATTGGATTGCCAATTGCTGCCAGGTTGTACTAAGTGCATCACTAAAACCCAGATTTCTGTTAATTTACTATTGTACTTGGCTCAGATTCAAAATTTCTGATGTTTTCTTCTTTTCTTCACTCATACTTGGCTCATACAGGGTTTCTCATGTAATGTGTAGGATGTTGTCCATAATGAATTCTCTCCTCCCCCTTGAATTTCTGAATACATCATCTTTGGAATTGCTGCTCTCTCTCATTTTTGTACCAGTTCATTCTCTACAGTCAATCTGTATTTTCATTCCTTGTGTTCATGACCACAGTCAGAATTTATCTCTGTGACATCTCGATCCATGATTTCTTTTAAAAGATTCACCACATCATTGCTCTGCTTCTCTCACTGCTTGTTTCTGCACACAGTAAATGCTGTAGGAATAAGTGACATATCCTTTCTATATTACTGCTTCTTGTTATTCTAAAACTGTACAAGAAATACTCTCCTAATGAACCTTGTTTCTGGTCTTTGTATTACTCTCCAGGTCATATCTTGCCACTTACTATTTTTATGATCTCTCTGTATCTGTGAATTGCATAGTCTCATAAATAGAAAGTGAACCAGAAGCAGTGCATAGCACTGAGCCAGAAGAGGAAAACAAAACACCAAAGTAATGAATTGCCATCATGGATACAATGTGGTTAGGGCCTAAAATTGAACTGAACTCAACTCCTATGTACAAAATACTGTTTGCACATTAAAGTTTGCAGAGACAAATGAACCTATTTTACTAAATCCGGGAATGGTTGGAAAAACAGGCACATAAGCTGTTACATGGGCATATTTTTTAAAAACTTCCCATTTTCTTTCAGATATGGTCCAATTATTTTATCTAATATTATCTCACTGTTATAAATCTTGCCTTATTGAGATCCTTAGGTTACCATAAAAAATGCTGTAGCAGACAGCACTACAGCACAATACTGTTGGCATGTGAGGAGTCTCTCATCTTTGGAATAATAAATCAATTTCAGCCAAGAGATCTGGAGAGAATCAAATCCTGGGTTAAAAAAGAGGTGTTAGACTGTAGGCGCTTGACAGACTGGACTAGGGAGGAGTCACCCTTTGTACATTTTGGCAACAAAATTGACATTTGTGTCACCAGGAAAAGGACTGTGCCCTCAGTTTAGGTAAACTCACAAGTTAATGTAGAACAAAAGCCAACTGTGCCATGCCCTAGAAGTTCTACCACCTGCTCAGTATCACAGACAATGCAGATCCATAAATGGTGTGTGGTTTTACAGTTGGATCTTTCTGTCGAGGGCAGAATAAGCAGGTGGGAGCCACTTGCTTCCATGAATGAGCTATGCAATGAAGCTAAGACTTTATTTTTAAGTAAGTCAGCAAGTCAAACATACTAAAACACATCTGTCAAAAGTGCTATCTTTGAGTAACTTAACTGTGTAGCCAAATCTATGAGTCCTTTGAGAAATGAAGCCCTAGCAACGTCAGTCTTTGAATATTTGTAAAAATGCTAGTAGCTGTGATACCCGAGTTGTTCATTACTCAAAGCGAAGCCAAAAAGTGAATCACAGGGGACAGACTCACAATGTTGACATATTTTCACTGTGGCATTTCAGTCTTTTTGTTTTACTCTGTACAGCTGTATTTTCCTTCCTCATGATTTGATGTTTGGCACAGTAAGTATTCTTTTGCAGATAGAACAGGTCCTTCGGGTGAGGATGAACTTTATCAGATAAGGGTTTCAACTGTTTTTGTCTGCTTTTGTTAATACGGAGATCGCTATTTGTAGTTATTTTTGGTTGAGGTCCATTGAAATGTCAAAGGTGTGTGAAATATCTCTTTTTGGCTTATCTTATATAAGTTCACCATAAACAGTTGGGAAAAAAGTGAAAATTGATTTGGTGTTGTTCTTTGCTTGAATGTGATATTTGACTATTTTACTGCTTGGTTAATCTAATTAAAACCAGAGGGTAATAGCATCCTTGATGATTCAATAAAACAGTTAAATGTTACCTGTGCTTGTCATTACTTGTCAATTCATTGCAAAAATTATGCTATCAAAGAGGCCATAGGAATAAAGCTTGAAATTTCCAGTGTCGCTCATGTATCAAATGAAGCATTAGTAGACCTGTGGGTATGGATAATATGAAATTAAGGTTTACCAATAAAAAAATATTATCAGGTGGCTGACCTAAAGGAAAGAAGAGTTGCTGTAATCGAGGAAGAATTTGAGGATGACAGGTAAGAACATTACACAATTTATATCCCTAGGGAATTACATTTCACCAGAGAGATGAAAAGGGAGTTTACAGGCAGTAGGCAGAATAGGTTTAAGTGCTGGTCATTTTAGAAAAGGAAAAAAAAAGTGCTTACTGTATAGTTATGCCAAAGAGGAACCTCTTTGACTGCTGACAAGGAGAAAAATTTGGCATGTGTTAAGTTTTTCTAAGGTTGGGTTTCTTCCTATGATTTTCTGATATGTGCCATTAAAAAAACAGGGCACTTGGGTTCACATTAAGCAACTTATTTGGAAGATGTTGTTTCTAAATCCTGCCCTTTGGACTGTGTTTGGCATTGTTTTACCATGAAGTTCACAGATACAATGGATGTATTTTTACAGACATTTCAGTGAGTAGACTTCAGCCTGGTAAATACCTCTCAGTTCTGTCAGAATAGTCAGGTGCAGAGAATAGCACCTGAGAATTGTTTGAAGTTTTTGGTAACGTAAAGCCTGAGAAATAATTTGCATAGTTTACTGGTTTTTTTATGTTAATGTAGGATATATTTCATTTTTCATATTTTGTTTCTTTGTGCTGCCTCAGAAAATCAAGAAAGATAATAGAGATCCAATGAGCAATTCCTTGAAAATGAGCAAAGTTGCTGAAAATCAGGAAAATGTCTTATCAAAACAAGTGACAAAGTTCATAGTTTAATGACTATGCAAAGAATAACTAAATATTAGTTTCTTAGCAAAAGCTGCAAAAGACAGAACATTTCAGCTGAATGATGACATATTTCAATGCTAAATTTAAAATGAAAAGTAGGTATCTTTGTCCTGTCATCCTTCTAGATTTTCAAAACCAAGTAATCTTTTGTATTTTTAGAGGATTAACATTTTTCTTGTCATTGTCAAAACATAGCAAGATGAAGTAAGAGGCAGAACTTTGGATTTATTACAAGGCTGGAACAAGCAAACCTGCCAGAACAAAACCCCACCAAATGCCATCTTGTCTACTGTGGCCCAGTGGAAACTGGACTGCTCTGGCTATGCCTGTGCAACCAACGCAACTGTGACAGAGAGTGGAAATGCATGGTAAGAATTATTTCAGTTACATGGAGTTGCATAAAAACAATTGTAGACAAATTCCCACTGTATGAGAGAGAAAAAAAGGAAGATACTAAGCTCCATACATGTTAAGAGTTAGTTACAGCACAGTTCAGCAAGGAGTATCAGGATGTGTTGAAATAAGAGTGGTCCTTAAAAGGCAATGGAACTAATCACTTCCTTTCGGTAAGATACATGGTTGTTTACCTTGTTGAACCAGTGTGTAGAAAGTGCTGAAATGCCACAAACAAAATGTGTAAATCTCAGTAGAATGAATTAAGGGACGGCATAAATATCTTTTAAAACTTTCTTGTCACTTATAAACAAAAATCAGCCGATTTATGTGTGTAGTGGGTCTTTAGTTTGTCAGCATCTTGATTGCTATAGTCAGAATATAATTACTACTCTGTGAACTTTGCAATTATCTACTTTGTTCATTTGGGTATTTTAAGAAGGAAAGCTGATATGAAAACCAATTATGATTTCCCTAGATAATGGACATTTTTATACCAGATTTTTTTCTACTAGTTTGACAGCATGCATTGTTATTGTAAAGTTCCAGAGCTGCATAAAAACCCTGATCTGTCAGGCATTTACTCAAATGTAAAATAACATTCATTTAGAACTCCTACTCTGCTGAACCAAGAGTTTATAAATTACCCCATAAAGCTGGTAGTTGCTCATTTATCTGTCTTCCTTGCTAAAGATAGGTAATGGACTCTTACATATGCAAGCAATGAGAAGTTCTTTTCTTTATTTGTGGATAAAACAGGGGATTTGTTTTGACTGTATTCAGAGAAAACTATTATCAAGATCTGCTCACTTTCTGATCATTAATGCTAATACCAACCTTTAGATATTCCAGATAATATACTGAGCTACTTTAGCCACCTTGAGATTGATTTTCAGCTAACCCTTGTCTTTCCCTTTGCCACTGCCAACAAGAGCAATATGCAAATTAAAAAGGTATGTTTCACAGAAAGGATTTGTATTGTTTTTTTGTTTTTAAATCATAGTTAGAATTCATGCTATATGTGTAAAAGATCATTTAAGGCATGATATATTTCTGAGTAACGTATTTTTTCTCCCACAGGTGATTCAGATACCATGTTCTGTCATGCAGTAACTGTGGATGCACAAAGGAAATCCTCAGCGAACTGTGAGTTAGGTGGCGTATGTCCCTGCATATGTGTGGCCATATATCTGTGCATACATGGGCACTGAAATGTACCAATTCCACTTTGCAGAAAAGAGGGGGAAGTGCTAGACATTTCTTGGAATAGTTAAACTTTTTTGTATGTAACTCATTTTGTACCAAAGAGGTTTGAGCATAGAATTCAGCACCAGGTATAATGCACACATTTACATTGTTCAGATGCCTTTGCTTAGACTGCATCGTTTGATGTGATCCAACCACTTTGTCAGAACAACCGTTGTAGGTCATTCTTACATCTTCCATTTGAAAATTCTTGGTAGTGGTTAATTTGGTAAACTTAATGGTTTTGATAAATATTTGTATTGATAAATAATGCTTCTGTACAATTCAGTTTGAATTATGAAGGGACCCTGAAGATCAAGCCAAACTTCATGTTACTGAGATTCACTTAGCTCCTTCCTAACCTGGGAAAGAAATTTTGCTTAAAATTGAACTTGAACTTGTTGAAGTGGATGAATCTGGGCTGCTTTTGAGGTCAGAATTTTATTTTTTGGAATTTTTAATTGCCAATATATTAAGCTGTAAAACAACTTTGCTATTTTAATGAAAAAATCTAAAGTGAGTTTTACTGAACTTCAAAGAAGATTTAATTAGCATTGGGAGTGAAGTGAAAGTTGGTTTGGTCCTGTGTGCTCTGTCCTGTACGTATGAGTGCTCTGGACTTTTTCCATTATGACTTTAATACACGTATGCACAGGGGTATATTCTCATTTGATGCATGTTCCTGTCCAAGGGGGATGCCCTGTGAAAGGAGTGCATTTTCAAATCCAAATCTCTTCACTTTGCTTCAGTTCTGAGTGGGTGCCTTGAAAAAAATGCCTGGGTTTGTGCAGCTTAATGGATGTTGGAATAAAAGGCCTAGGTAAAAGGGATGTAAGGTGTGTTTTGTCCCCCTGATTTATGCATTCCACTCAAAAAGGTAAGGTTATTATATCAAGTCTGGCTGTGACAGCCACAAATTAGACATCACATGTTTGAGGATCACCAACATTGCTGATATCCATGTATAGTCTTTTTTCATAACCTGCTTTTTAACCGACAGCTTTGCACGAGATGTATCAATGAACTCTCTTACCTTTTCAGTCCAAAGCCTGCATATGTGGTGATACACGGCAAGATTAAGGTGAATCAGGTAAAGTTGTAATGTCAAATATATCTATGTTACAGGAAATAGTTCAATGTATGTGCGTTTACTCCCAAGAAAGTGAATTGATTCAGGAATAAAAGTAGCTTTAGTTTGTTTATTTTCAGTACTTTCAGTAATGAGAGCATCTCTAAGTGCAGTTCTCTTACTAAAATGCTAAGGGAGTTTTACAAGCATATTATTAATCACCATAGGATACATGAAATAATTGCAGAACCTTCTCTCCTAGCAGGTCAGCACAGAAACACAACAGTGACTAGAAATGTAACATTGCTTTTCATGCTGCTTGACTATAGATAAAGAGAGAACCTTGGTCTCTAGACCACTCCCATCAGCACTACATCCATTCTCAAATATTCATTATCTGTTTTAGGGAAAGTGTCTGGAGAAGCTCAGCATTCTTTGTTTTCCTTCAGGAAAGGGTAAAATGAATATGTTACTTTCTAATATTTTCCTAGAATATCTGAAGGCAGCTGCCTGAAATGTGCATGGCAAAGGATGACAAACCTGTCCCAGTAAAAGATGTACTGGAATTTTGTATGTTAGTTCTCTTAGCTTTTGCTTTATTAATATTCCTTATGAACATTCCTGAACATGAGTTTGCCTTATAAAGGTCATTTTAATCAACAGGGAGTCTATTCCTGTAACTACTATTTATTTATTTATTTTATAACTATAATGACCTAAAATTAATTTACCTAAGAAGAGTTCATGTTTATGGGATTAGAAGGACAATGGAGTGACAACACAGCCAACGGACGAGGACTTTTGTTTGTTTGGGGAATAGCTTCAGCCTAGCTTCAAGTTATTATTTCTACTTGTGGACAGAAACTGCTGTATTGTTAGTCTGGTGGCTGTGTGCAATATTCAGTGATTAATCTATTTCCTAGTAAGCTGAGATGGTGGTGCAGAGTGGTAGGGTGAATGTTCTCAGGACTGTTAGTGCATAGGATGCTTTCACAACTGTCACATCAACAATCCCTTGCATGAAGCACTACTGTGTGTTCATAAGTGTTAAGCACTGAGTCAAGGGGTCTAAGAGCCTAGTTAGATTAGGCACTTTCAGTTAGTACACACAGATTTACAGCTCATCTTCAAATCAGAAACCTCACTAATTCTTCAGCATTAGGCCCTTTTAGTCAATGGGTTCAGAGAATTACGGTGACGAAAATGAGCCCATTTTCAACTTGATTCCTAGTGGATTCAGATGGGAGGTAGATGTCTAATAGCTTTATGTGCCATTTATACAGATCCACATGGGGAATGTGATAAGCTGTTGCTAAATAAATTATATACTTAGCACTGTATCCCACAGTGCAAGTCAACTGCAGGCTCCTAAAGGTTCCAGTTCTGACTAATTAGCTACACAGTCCTAATCCTGAACAGTTTGGTGAAGCTTTTGACTTCAGTATAGGAAAGAAATTGATCTGTGTTAGGCTGAAAACATCTTAGGTAGCTGGGCCCTTTAGATCCACTAAACTCTGAGTTTAGCAATGCATTCAGTAAGACTTTTAACCTTGGGCTTCCAATGCTAGGTTAACATTTTGGTTGAGGTTTCCACATCCTAATTTCTGACACAGAATTTTGACACTGGTATAGTGTCAGATTTTTAAGAAAGCTAAGTTTAATTCAGTTTTCAGGATCTCATACAAATGATAATTCTGTTCATAAACTACAGCTGGTTTAGTTTTTGGTCTCCATATGAAAACTCCTGCTCCTGTTTGTGTTCAACAATGATTAAGCAATGCCCAGAGACACCTAATAACACAATGAGAGTTCCCACACTTATACACACATATAAAGAAATCTGTGATAGTAAACTGAAGCTGAGAACCAAGAGATTTCTCTAAATTTAGAGGTTGATAAGGAGTTTTTTACTGTTCAGGGATAGCAGTAGGGTAGAAATGAGATCATTTTATCTGGGGATTTTTCAGGAGGTACTCTGTCCTCAGTGTACAAAAGAACATCAGGCCTCTATACATTATACTTGATCTGTATAAGCAACTTATTTACTTGGGCTACAGAGATGAGGTGCCACTTTTGGGAACTCTGTGTTGGGCTGTACTAATGAGGCTATGACTGTTAATATCTTACAGCTTTACCTGTCCTGATGCAGAGAAAGGGTGCTCTTGGCTTTAATTCTTTCCCTCACCTGGTTGTGACAGCTCTGCCTGAACTTGAGGAGAAACACTGGTGGGGCAGCGTGTGATTTCCAGAACACTGTTTCCTGTTTCCTCTGAAGACAAGACAACAGGCTGGATGCTTCATTCGGCAGGTTGGATCTGATGTGCAGGGTATATTGTTTTATTGTGTTAATTGTACCTTAGCTCTCCCAAGCACTACTGTAAATGATCCTTAATGTCCTGAAATGCATGTCTCCTTCAAAAGGGTCACTTCCAAAGTATTTCTAGCATCTCCGTATATACAACAGTATTAGAGCAATTTTTATATTGCTTTTGCAATACCCACTTTTATTTCTCTTCAGGCTAGTCCCTGGTCCCCAGACCAATTTCTTTTTCAGTGGCAACCCTCTAAAAAAGGCAGTTCCATTCTGGAAAGGTTTTCCTTTGTAAATATCATACTGACAACAAGAACAAAACCATAAGTTTACCTCATACCAAAATAAAGGCTATCGTAAGATTCTTTCTACACTGCTTAATAGTTCAAAATTAGCCACAAGAATATTTTATTTTATAATCTCAAGAATTTATTTTTCTCCAACCCTGTATAACAATAACAGTTGTCACACTCTGCCAAGGTTGGTTAATTCTGTGTGTTTATTCAAGCTGGGAACATTTTTTTTCTGTGTTAACTTTGGGCTTAATACACCCTTGAGATCATGCAACAATATCTCTGAAATAAAGAGGTTTAATGAACTTTTATGAGTATATAATTTATTTGGGAACAGTTTGTTTTCTAATCATTCCTATGTGAATCAGTACACATGACACATAAAACTTCCCGGCATCTTGCTCCTGCATGAACCTCATCTGGAAGCCATTAGGAATAAGATTGAATAGATTCTTTCCTGCTAAAAGCCTTGAGTTCATAGAAATACCCCTTTTAACCTAAAAAGATATATGTGAGGTATGTGTGATGTCATACTTACATATCCACAATTCCTTTCTTTAGATGCTGCTTTATGTAACTTTGCTGCTGCATATTCCTGAAGCATGAGATGATACTTGAACTTCTAGCTAGTAAGTCTTCATGATTTTAACAGTAATAGTTTTGAGCTGTTATCCTGCAGGTGTTCCTTTTTAGTTGTTCTTCGAGTCACAATTAACTTAATAACGCAAAGATACATTAATTATTAGCCCACTACATATTATTCCTTCAGAGTATTCCTGATAAAATCCCAGTGAGAAATTAGCCTGCCATGCCCTCATAATGTAATTTGATCTAGACAAATATATACCCAAGCCAGAATTTAGCACCTGGTATTTCCAAGTTTTATAATTATTGCATCTACTGTTAGCATAGTTTGAAAATTGCATATTCAGAGCAATATACTGATTATGGAATACAGAAATGAAGCATATCCAGTGACACAGTAATTTAAGTAATTCTGTGAATCTAACTAATTTCCTTCATGAGTTAATTACAATAACAGTATCCAAACTGGAGAGCCACACTGCTCGCTACTACTTAATGTATCTGTAAGAGGGGACGTTGCCTGATCCAAGCTCTTCCATTCTAAACAAACAAACTGTTAGAGAAAAAGTAAAAGGTGGGAAATTATCCTTGTTACACTGGAAAAGGGAGGTCAGCATTAAGATTGATGTGGCTGTGGTTATCTTGGAAATCTGGCATGGGACCAAGAAGTGATGTCTCTCCAAGCACTTTCTTATTTAGAGGCTTTCTCTCCATATGAGATGTTTTTTTTTGCTATTGTTGATTTCAGGAACATCCCTGATATGAGTCCCTGTCTACCCAGAATGAATGGAGAAATATTCAAGTCCAAAAATAAACCATATCTGGTATTTTTATCCTAGTTTCTAAGTCTATACACCGGTACAAGAAATTATAAATATCATCAGTGTTTATATTGCTATTCATCCTAAACTCAGGGGTAAATGGCAGTGGTTTTGCAGACTTTCCCAAGAAAGCACAAAAGGCATGCTGTCCTCTGGAGTGTCAACTTTCTTAGATTAGCCTGTTGCAGTGCAACTAATGAACAGATGTGCTATTCATATATGCTGTGTATAAGAACTGGGTGAGGATAGACTGTGTTTTATTCTGCTGAGTACCTCATTAAGTAGTGCCAGTCATATTCAGAAGAGCAGCACTCAAGCCAGATTCTTTGGCAGGGATTTATTACTGAGCCTGGTTAGTAAAATATGAATAAAATATGAACTCCCTAAAGTGATATAAACACTGGGAGAGAAAACTGAGTTGTGGAGACAAGAATTCATTGCTCCTTTGGTACCTAAGGGTCTCCAGCACTGTAATCAACTGAGAATAAGGGAATAAAGGGAAGAAATAAAAAAGGAAATACATGTTCTGAACCATGTTTCATCACATCTGAAGTGATACAGTAACCATAATCATTATCCCGAGTGCCCACTGCTACAACATTTCACTTATTTTGAAAGGAGTTCCTGATCTTATGGGAAGTTGGCTGAGATGCCTTGAGAGGCTGATAGAAATAGTGGAGCGAGCATAGATAGGAGCAGAAGAATAAAAAGAGAAGACTAAAAGGGAAAGAGAATAATTCATGGTCTAGAAGTGCAGTAAGTACTGAGCTGTAGTGCAGTCTTGTTCACTGCACAGAACTCTTGATTACAGTGGGAAGATTAGTGTTGGACTGGGGACAGACCCCGCCAGTGTGAATTGCAGCATGTATTAAAACTGGACATAGAGACATAAGTTAGGCCTGTTAAAGCTCATGTTCCCTTTGCATAGAAATGTATTACATTGTTGCATATTTTTTCTGGCACTGTACACATAAATAAGCAATAATGATGCATATTTCTCCTCTACATCACTATAAAATGGAACAAATCTGTATGATAGTATAACTTATAGATTCTATGCTATAATACTCTTAATACAGTACCATCAAAGATAATGACATGTACATATTCTCTCTTTGTTCTACCAGTAATTGTATCCCTTATGAATATGAAGGAGCAGGGGGAATGTAATATCTTTTCAATGAAAATTGCTCTGTGAATACTATGAAAATACAAAGCTGAATGAAATGAATCATGGTATTCATCTGTAAATACTTAAAGCTTGTTTTTTGCTTTTAAATCGGTTAAAAATTGGATCAAATAGGGCCTCTGAGATTGAATTGCGTGCAGTTATGTGATCCCTATCACATTAGAACGGATTAAAAAGAGGTACAAAAACCCTATCCTGCTTCTCCCATTGTCAGTATTGTGTGTATTATGTGTGTATCCCCTCTTACATCACAGTTTATTTATCTTTGTTCAAGAATATGCTTTAACTATTAAAGAAAAGCATAATAATCATCAAAAGGACATACCAAAGTGATTGCTCTGTTTCAACTTGTCTGTCTTTATACACAGATACCCACTGAATTTTTCAATTTAACGGTTGCGTGAGACAATGACGAGAAAATGCATCTGAGACTTTGGAAGAAAGGTAAAAGCAACACAACACCCCTTGGGGAATGAAGTGACTGAATTCTGGAAAATGCCCCTAGAATTAAATTTTACTGAAGCAGGAATAAGTCTAGGTGTTTCTTATCATTCAAAAAGCATACCTATGATATCTCTTCTATTTTTATTGCACTGTACTTGTCACTAAACAATGATGGGGGTTTGATCCTGTCTTCGATATGCTCTTATGCCAAATTGCAGAAGAATCTGGGTTTTGGTATTAGAAATGAATTTGTAGAATGCTTTTAAATTGCATCCAGAAGCTTCAAAATTTGAATGGTTCTCATGATGACACCACTTTGTATTTTAATGACATTTGGGATGATGATAGAAATTTCTATGCCTTTCACTTTCTATTGACTATGGAACTTGAAGGATTGTGATTCTTGAAAAATTGTTTAGATACAGTTGCCATTTATACATTTCAGGTTTTTTTGGCAAGATCTTTATGAAGCAATTTGATCCCTGGCATTCAGTATGTTTATTTGGTTGATCCTTTGTTCTCCCTTGTATAGCCATGTGTCACCTACTGAAATGAATGGGATTAAGAGAATGAGCACTAACTGATGTAGGCAGTAGAGACACAGAGGTATCATAGATATTCTGGGTTGTGCTGCTAGGGATCTGAAGGGAAATAGTCACCAGGCTTTCTTGGTTTCTCTGGACTCTGGAGAAGGAGTGGACCCAGGCAATGACAAAAATGTCCAACCCTCTTGCTGCACATGTTGAATTTGTTGCAAACACCCTGAGGCAAAGTGTCTGGAGGGAGCGCTGCTCTTGATTTGTCCTTTCTGTGATGCTATCTATAGGACTCTAAAGCACCAAACCTCTTTTTTTCTTTTTCTGTGTTAAGTAGGAGTGCCTACACTGGGTTTTTATTGAGGTGGTAGAATTGTAGCTGTGATGTCAAATATAGCCAAGCTGCATTTCCATGGTGCTCACTTACAGAGAGTGGAATCAGTCAGAGTGTGGATTTTCTAGGGGCAGTTAGTTTGTGCACTGCATGTGTTACAGAGAGCAGGCAGAGCAAAGGTTTGACATCTTTGGCAGAGGTGTTAAAACTCCACCAAATACATAGTGGTACCCTATTCATGAACTAGGGCTTTTCCATTTAGGTACAGAATTAAGAGTAGAACTTAATTTGGCTTCATTTGCAAGACCAGTGTAGCTGGCCTGGGTGTGTTGGGCAGGAGCAGAGGGAACTATTTTCTGGTTTGCTTGTACCATTGGAGGGTTTGGGGAGAGCAAGGCAGTAGGGTGGAGGTAGGGGCAGCTATTTCCTCTTTATGGAAAATTTGATCCACACTTTTGAAATTCTGTGAGCTTCTTAAAAGAAACTCCACAAACCAGAAGCCAGGGCTCTGGCATTGCTTTGAGCACAAAATTTTGTTGGACAGCCCATTATGATTATTCAGTGTATCATCATCAAATGGTTTGGGTTGGAAGGCAGCCCCAACCCCCCTGCCATGGCAGGGACACCTCCCACCAGATCAAGTTGCTCAAAGCCCCATCCAGCCTGGCCTTGAGCATTTCCAAGGAGGGGGGCATCCACAGCTTCTGTGGGCAATCTGTGCCAGTGTCTGACCACCCTCACAGGAAAGAATTTCCTCCCAATATCCAATCTGAATCTCCCCTCTT